>JAUZST010014531.1:0-10572 GCA_034779995.1 Parotocinclus haroldoi
CACACACACACACACACACACACACACACACACACACACACACACACACACACACACACACACACACACACATTTGCTTTCCAACCCAAGAAATGACCATTATAAGGGCCAGATAAATGTCCTCATAATGATACACACACACACACACACACACACACAGATTATTATTATTTATTATTACTTGAGTATTATTTCTTATAATGCCTCCTCTTTCTTGTTATTCAGATATTGAAAACGGTTGAAATAAACAACTCTAATTAATAACAAACACAAATTTTGTAACTGTACAGCATCATTATTTATGTAATGCTATTACTTAATTATTAGGTGCAATATTTATATGACTATGTTCTAAAGCAGAATTATTATATATTTATTAAGAAATATTTTTGTAATTTAATTTTCTGCCCCAATATCCAAACAAAACCAAACACAGGCTGATATTGTGAAATATAAAGATATTTTATGATAATATACTAACAACTAAATACAAATTCAATACAATAAATACCATAAAACCATAACTTTATTATTTCAATAAAAAATATTATTTTTGTTGTTTTTTTTTTCGCTGAGACTGCTTAGTGTTTGATTATTTGTCTTTAGAAATGTATAATTATAATTATAATTATACAGATTATACCCTTTAAACATGAGCTCAAATAATGAAGTTAATTTAATATTCAGTAAAATATTAAGTAGTGTTATTATGTATTAATATACATTATTTTATTTTATTTACCATTCATTTTCTTTTTTTTTTTGTACATAGGTAAAAAGTATTTAAAATTTTTTTTAAATAAGTTTTGTTTTAATGAATTATATCGGCGCTATTGAATATTTATCTAAGGTTTAACATCTGTTTAGCTGTAAACTCAAAAGAAACAAAACCCTACGCTTTTTTGATATTCATTTATTTGTTTAAATTTTGTTTATTTATTTTTTAAATAAATATTTTTGATTCATGTTTTATCCTCACTTGTTCTGGTCAGGGTCATCAGGGGTTCTGCATCTATTTGGGAAAACTCAGGATTTAGGAGTAAGCACGTCCTTTTGCAGAGCTGGGGTATGATCCCCTGATCATGTCTCCTCCCACTGTATTATTATCTCCCTTTTAAAATCCTCTTAAATGCCTTTTAGAGTCCTAAACTGACCACTTTCACATTCTGTACCTACTTAATCCAGGTCAGGGTCGTAGGGGGCGTGGCCTGTCTGCCAGCTCAGGTCACTGGACAGGGCATCGCTCCAACAAGGGGTCTATTTCTGGTCTAAATTTTGTATTTTTGTATTTTAGGTTGCAAGATCAAAGCCCTGCGTGCCCGGACCAACACCTACATCAAGACGCCGGTGCGAGGGGAGGAGCCTGTGTTCGTGGTGACGGGGAGGCGAGAGGACGTGGCGATGGCGAGGCGGGAAATCATCTCGGCGGCCGAGCATTTCTCCATGATCAGAGCGTCGCGGAACAAGAACAGTAGCGTGAACGGGGGCGGGACTGTACCAGGGCCGCCCAACCTGCCGGGTCAGACCACCATCCAGGTCCGGGTGCCGTACCGCGTGGTCGGGCTGGTGGTGGGCCCCAAAGGGGCGACCATCAAACGGATCCAGCAGCAGACGCACACCTACATCGTGACGCCTAGCCGCGACAAGGAGCCCGTGTTCGAGGTGACGGGCATGCCCGAAAACGTGGACCGGGCCCGCGACGAGATCGAAGCGCACATCGCCATGCGTACGGGCGCAGGATTGATCGAGTTTGCCAACGCTCCGGATGACAACGACTTCCACGCCAACGGGACGGACGTCGGCTTCGAAATGCACGGCACGAGCGGCGGCCATCACGCCAGCCTGTGGGGCAAAACGAGCTCGAGCGCAAGTGCCAGCGCCACCCCCAGCCTGGCGCGCAAACCCTTCGCCAGCTACCGCAACGACAGCTCCAGCTCGCTGGGCAGCGCCTCCACCGACTCCTACTTCGGCACCAATTATAGCCCGCCGAGCCCGGCGCTGAGCTACAACAACAACAATAACAACAACAACAACAACCTGAACAACTCGCTGGTCTACGCCGGCGAAATAGGATCTCCTGACTGCGCCGACCTCGCCTTCGATTCCTCGCCCGGGTTCGACCCGGCGCCCGGCTTGATCTGGTCCCAGTACGAGCGCAGCATGAGCTTGAACAACGCCCCGCCCTCCTCGTCCATCTTCCCGTCCAACGCTTCCACCAACGCCAACGCCGTTCTGGCCAATCAGAGGAGGGCCAATGCGATCGGCCAGCCTCGCCTGAGCCCGCCCTTGAATAGCGTGGGCGGGGTCAGCGAGCACCCACTGGCCCGTAGGGTCCGGAGCGATCCCGGGGGCGGCTCGTTGAGCTTCCCGTGCTACTCGTCCCATCTTGCCGTGCTGCCCTCCGATTCGTCGGCGTCCTCCTCTTCCTCGTCCTCGTCCTCTTCCTCGTCCTCCTCTTCCTCGGGGACGAGCCGCAAAGGCAGCCGGGATTGTTCGGTGTGCTTCGAGAGCGAGGTGATCGCCGCCCTGGTGCCCTGCGGCCACAACCTTTTCTGCATGGAGTGCGCCAACCGGATCTGCGAGCGCAACGACCCCGAATGCCCCGTCTGCCACGCTGCGGTTACTCAGGCAATACGTATTTTTTCGTGAACTCGTCCAGACCAGGCACCGACGGGACTCGGCGGAACTCCTTTAGGAACACGGCTTTACGGAAAACTCCTCTATAATAATAATAATAATATAATAATAATAATAATACGTTTATCGTACGTGTATATACCGATGTACGGAAAGCTGCAGTATCATGACGTGGAAACAAAAAAGGGAAGCCAGTAGAGGGCGCCGGAGGAGATCTGTCTGTACTGTAGCCGGAGATTTCGATTTCAACCTCTAATGCATGTTTAAATATTAAAGCCTAGTTATCGCATAGTTCCAGTACAAGTTTTCGCAAATTCCCAAACGCCCGAAGACTTGGCGAGCCCGGCAGACTGTTAGCGGCGGCGGCGGGAATCACGGCGAGGCGGCGGGAAAACGGCGAGAGAGTGTACAGAACAAACGAGCGCGCGAACGAACTCTGTCCGAATTTTTCCCCGAAGTATTTTATTCTTTTGACTTGAAAGATTATATTTCGTATGGCAAAGATGTTTACAGATATTTTAATTTAAGTTCAGTGAACTTTTTTGTAGCTGGGTTCAAATATGGTTTATTTTTTAAGTACAGCCTCCGGGGCAACGAACACTGTATTATTTTAATATCACACACAGGGGCGCGGACGGCCGTCCCGAGCGCTGTGCCGGTGCGTATTTTCATCAGTATTGTGTATTTTTTCCCGAAGTTTCTAGGTTCAGCAAAAACAAACAGACAAAACAAAAAGAAAAAGTGGGAGAGAGGAAGAAATCTTTTACAAATCTGTTTCACCCAGCATATTTTTATTCAGTAATATAAATCCTATTTTATTCTATATTATTATGAAGCATTCAAATGTATGAAACTTAGTAAAAGTCGGACAAAAGGAAACCATTTATGCTTTCTTAAGAAAAAAAACAAAACAAAACGTTTGTATGACTTAGATTCCAGTGGGTATTACAGACTTCTGTTGCGCCACTATAGTTTTAGTATTTCTATTTTAATACGTTTGTTTACCACTCGTTTATGTATATGTAGGTGAAGTTACTTGAGCGTTCAAAGTACTTTATTGAGCAAAGTTTAAAAGCAAAGTATATTTTATTTTATGATAAAGAAAAAGAAGGCCTTTAACCTCAGTGGTCAAATACTAATATTATATTTGCTGAAACAAGATTTGAGAAATGTATCAAGAGTTTTATTTTTCTGACGTTTAAAGTTCTACATGACGAAATAAGACTTAAGTAATGGTGCTACTTCATGTTTTTTTTAAGTATTTCTATATAAGTCCAATAAAAATGGTACATCAAACTCCCGAGTGTGTTGCTTCACTTTTTACGCCCGTGCCCCTGCGCCCCTGCCCATCGGAGTCTTTTGTCGGGTCGCAGAAGCAACGTTTAAACATTATTAAATGGGATGCTGGAAGAGAGGAAGAAAAAGCCGTGGTTAGGTCGTATGTATAAAGGTCAGTAAGAGTAAATAACGATAATAGGGAAAGAAATGTAAAAAAAAGTGCCGTGTTTTCATAGCGTGACGTTTCGGTTAGAAGTCGCTCGAACGCCTCCCTGAGGTCGGACGGTTCATATAGAGGCCAATAAAACGGCGGAGTCATGACGCTGGGCCTCGTGCTTTTCTGCAGCGCTGTGAGTTTTTTTTCTCATGGAAACACTGACTGAAGAGAAGTCGCCCTGCTGCTGGATAATAAACCGCACGGCGGCCGGGTTTTAATGATCGGCTTCGGATGGAAACGTCCAAACCGGCCCTTGTAAAAGCCTTACAGTGAGGAAAACCGCTCCAGTGATCTCGCTCGAAAAGAGCTGACAAGTGTTTGGTCCAAATTCAGAACACATGCCCTCGGACCGAGTGTTGCTCCGCCTGCCAGGTTGGATCGCTGCCACATAGCGGAGCAGATGATCACGCCACGAAGCGCAGACAGAGGTTTTTATTAGGCCGTGCTTTTTATGGAGCGACACTTCCTTCGACGTTCCAAAGGGTCCTGTGTGGAAACGTTTAGTTGTGGGTTCGAATACCCTCATCCTACATTGCTTTCCTCAGTCCATAGTTCAGGTCGCCGAATTTGACCTCATTACAGCACCAGATCCCGATCAGGTCCCGTCCCAGGAAGCTTAGTTCCCAGACCACTCCCGGTCCCTGCCACGGGTTTAAATCACGACAGTCCTATTTGGATTGGAGCCGTTTAGGTTGTGTTTGAGCAGTTCCTCTAGTTTTGAGGATAAAGGATCACTGTTCTGAAGAGCAATTCCAGGGGACTTGGGTTTGAGTCCCAGGCTGGGCATGCAGGTCGAGTGGCCGGGACAATTATGGAATACCTAAACAGACTGGTCTGGGCTGGCCTGCACCCAATCAATTCTGGGCATGACTCTGGATTCCTCTGTGGTCCGGACCAGGATAAGGAGGGTCCACAGATCCTACATCAGGAAGGGAATTCCACTCCTGTAGGACAAGAAAGGTTCTAGTGGAGATAATAAAAGGATATTATAATAATTATATTATTAATATTATAAATAGGTACACCATTCACCAATGTCAGGGCATATTTCATTTCAAGTATACTATATAAAGCTATTAAAAGCTATTAACATCTGATTTTATATCTGGATTTGCTAAGGCGGCTGCTCAAACACCAGCCAGATTTGGGTTTGTTTTCGGTCTCATATCCTGACGTCCAACTTTAGATCAACGTTTCTGCTGTACAAATAGTTCTGGCTTGGCACTGGAGGTAAAAAAAGGAAAAAGTGCGGTCTTCTCACCCTCTGACTGTGTACGGCGGGTAAAATCCAACCTGTTCGTCTTTCAGTCAGCTTCGTCACAGCTCGACTTGGAAAATATCGTATAGTGATCGTAATATAGTGATCTCGATGGAGGACTAAGGGAATTTGGGCTCGGGGTGACCTCGTCTTTTTACCCTTAGTTATGCAGAGAACCACGATGACCGAGTTCCTGAGCGCTAAAGAACGTTGTTATGTCCATTCAAAGTCACTGTAGCCAGGTATCAATCTTTTTCCTGCAAGTTTACACATTCTGCCCAACAATGTTTAAGAAACGAGAAAAACAGCCACGGTTTGGTTTGAAATAGCCGTAAAAGCTCGAAAATAAGTGCGAAACGTGATTCGATTATAACTGCAGCTTATTTACAGCACTGTGCAGGGTCAGAACCGTATTTATTGTTTATTGCGGATTTTTATTGCCTTCTGATGCAACAGTGAAAAAAAGCTGACAAAGCTGTTTATGGAGGTGTTTTTCGATTATTTCTTATGTACGCTGTATCTGAGGGCCGATGCAGCTCTGTTAGTAAAAGCTCAGAGTGAGGTCAGTGTGTGACGCTGATGATGTGATGCTGATGATGTGTGAGAAGGAGGTCAGTCAGTCTCTATTTTTAACGCCTCTAGCTCTGCCCATCAGGACAGGAAACGCAGAAGATGCCGTCTTATTTTCAACACCTACACTCCCTATTCCTCATGGGGAAATGCCCAAATATCCCAGCGAAGACAAAATGGGCATTTGCATCGTTATGACTAATGAATTCTATCACACACCTGCTACAAATAATGTTGGTGCCTGGCAATCAAAGCCAAGGCCAAGTGCCATAACCAATGCTTTTTCTCCTACGTTTTTACCCTGGATTATCTTGGTCAGGGTTGCG
Organism: Parotocinclus haroldoi; assembly: GCA_034779995.1. NCBI lineage: Eukaryota > Metazoa > Chordata > Actinopteri > Siluriformes > Loricariidae > Parotocinclus > Parotocinclus haroldoi. The sequence continues at coordinate 6,287 of JAUZST010014531.1, forward strand.
GGGCAATAGAATCTTGGCCCGCAAAACACGAAAAGGCTGAACACTGCAGGGGTGGGTAGGGTTTGTTGTAGCGCCAATGACTCAGACGCTTTGCCATCAGACTGGGTACGATAAGGATGTCTTTATATCTTGAAAAAAAACATTTAATACCTAAAATGAATGTAAGTCAGCTAACGAGCAGGTGCAAGGGGCTACAACTTTCCTAAATAAACAGACCAATGGATAGAGTTTAGGCCAAAACACTGGAATAGACCTTTAATGGTGAATGAGCCAGGTGGCACTCGGCTTTTCCCGGTCCTCCATGCAGAGCCCTATCTTTTATTCATGAAGCTCTGAGCTCGTCACAAAGCTTTATTCCACGATCCTGCCACTGCTCGAACTCTGCTGCGCGCTAACTAGCATCCGGCGCTTGTCACCGCCTGCATCCACATCCACACGCTGTCAACAGCGCACAACCTGTCTACCTCGCACCGTGTCCAACAGCCGTACGTCCTCCAGAGCCACGTTCTGAAAAGGGATTTGCTGTCTGAGCTTCTGTTTGGACTGCATTAAAATAACGAACATAGCTCAGAAGTCTTTCTCCAATTGCTTTATTTCTTTCATTAACAATGAAACACATATTTTGAGTGCATTATTAAACTAGGACAGCGTGAAATTGTTTATATGGTCGTATGTTACATTTCTCTTTGTTCTGCGTGCGTTCACATCTTATTTTAAGCAAAGGATTACATGTGCACTGCCTTATGCACTGATTGTGTTTAAAACGTAAAGACGTTGCTAGCGCTGGCGTATAGATCTGCTAACGCTAAACATCCCTTAACGGAAGTTTAAGGTGATTTAAACTACATTATTTTAATACATTAAGTTGGAAGGATACTAGTGTACAGGCATGGGTATAATATGTCAAACCGTTCATATAGCATACGTATGTAACATGCTAGCTCACGTTAGCGATAGCTAGCGTTAGCATACATCTGCCTTCACATTAGCACCTCATAATCTTAATAAGGGATAGAAACAAGTGCCTTATAATTTGCTTCTCACTGTTACTTTTAATGGATACTGTTTAACGGTTAAACTATATTAGGTAAAAGTGGAACAGAAGATAATAAAGGCACCTTTAAAGAAACAAGTGTGTTAGTCCAGCTGATTTTGTGGTTGGTTGACTTCGACCCACTCACAAAATAATGAAACCATGGAATTTGATCTTATCTGTGAAAACTTTATACGATTTGACATATTTACAATAGGTATTCGGTCGACGTTTTTCATAAACCAGTTAAATTCCTGCCAAAGTCATTTTGTACATGCGAACCCGCATTGCTAATCTATAGGATGCAACACAAATGCATAAGCCCCACAAAACATCTAAATAACCCCAAATGCACCCTACGCTTTCAGGAAGATGAAAAGGAAAGTCTGTAAAGGCGAGAGGTTTTTTTTTATTCAGTCCATATTTCAGAAAAGATTGAATTAGATGTGCAGCGTGGATGGAATGTGTTCTTCATGGAAACAGTTTCTCTCTTGCAATTACACAACCCCTATTCACTTCCCAAGGGAGCACACACGTACACACACACACACACACACACACACACACACACACACACACACCCACACACACGTACACTGCCTTGCTGCTGTTTCCTGCAAACCACTGGAGGCCTGACCCTCGCGTGGCTCTGGTTTTATGGCGTAACATATGTTGAGGCTTGTTCGCTGGTAAAGTGTGGTTTCGGCAGTTTCTCTACTTTGATTTATGCGCTTCAGACACGAAAGCAGTGGTCGCTCACACCGCTTGGATCCTGTAATTTGATGTTTCAAGACCTATGGTTAAACGTTGATAAGGTGCGCCTTGTGCCCCCGAGCCGAGCATCTCTCAGAGCTGAAGCTTCCTTTATAACAGTTGTGATTAGATAAGTGTGGTTAAGAGGCAATTCAAGTCATCATGTAGGTGGCTTATGGATTTGTATAAGATGTTTCAGTGTAAGTAAGTTCAAATCTGTCTGTGTGTGTGTGTGCGCGTCTTAACAAAAAAGATCAATACGGTCCAGGTGACGGTCTATTCTGCAGTCTGCGTTTCCTTATGGATGTGAAAGCTGAATAATAATTTAAAAACAAAAAAAAAAAACACCTGACTGAAAAAGTAATAATGCCTTTGAACTTTGGTGCTGTTAAATGTTTTTGAGTGGAATCCTGGACGGCAAAGAAAACAAATGAATATTTGATCAAACCAAACCTCGCATTTCGCTCGAAGGCCAGGAAACCAAATGGAAGCTCTTTTATTTGGGACACATCAAGAGGCCGAGCGGTTCGCTGGAACAGACGGCTCTGCTTGAAACTGTCGAAGGGAAAAGAGGAAGAGGAAGGTTCGACAAACATACGGGTGGATTTATTTGAGCTGAACAAAACATATCTATACCAGCTAGTAGTCGCTTTATAGGCCCAAATGGAACATCCTTCTCATCTTCTGCTTCAGTCTGTTGTTGCTTTGTAAAATAACGATCCTTCCATAGGTCTGAAGATTTCCAGCAAAGCCCTTAGATCCATTACTCTCAACAACAAAACAAACGTGTTTACCCCGAAGAAGCAGAAGGCCCAGATGCACATCTTCACAAGAGCAAAAGTAGATCAGTGACTATACTCTGAGAAACAGAAAGCTTACAGTTCCTAAGTTTGAAACAAAGCGGCTGGACGGCGAACAGAAAATGAAAAAGGAAGACAGAAGGAAGTCTGGTGGAAGTGTGCAAGTCGAACTGTCAATACGTGGTGTCGGTGATTTGAAGGGTGGACTTAATAGAGCAGGTATACCAAAAGAGCTGGACTTAAGGCATTGGTGACTTTACCTATATAAGCACCGACACACCTTTCTTCAAACGAGACAGGGACGGAACCACTGTGGCTCAGAAAGTAAAGCTTTGATTCTCTGGCAAAGAATCGCTAATGGTGCATCCAGTCCTATCATAGGTCACCTGTCACCTACCTGATTACGTCCTGTTTCTCCAGTGATGAGTATGAGGTGTGTGAAGAACTCACAAAGAGGTTCCCATACCATTGCATTAGCATATCAGGTTAGATCTCAAATAATGTGTGTTGCGTGCATGTCAGCCTGAGGCAGTACTCCACTGCAGAAACCTGATCCAGCCCTGAACTTCTTACTATCTCTTGACCTCAAAGCCAGCGGTAAATGAGGGATATGTTTGGCTAATTTGGTCGTCCCAGTGGTCTGGCATTCTCCACTTTAATTGTGTTTGCACAGTAGTGGCCGCCAGGGGCGAGATAAGACCTTTTAGATGGGTTTCGAGCACTGGCTCAAACAGACGAGGCACTTATGGACCAGGAGCTTTACTTGATATGAAAATGGGAAAACATTTTCAGCAGAGGGGATTAACCGTGGGCAATTGGTTCCGGTTTAAATGGAGATGACGAAAAATCTCACCAAAGTCACGTCCATGGGTTGTTCCTCCTGAATTTTGACATGTGCTCCAGGTACATCTTCAGACTGTAAGGGAATATTATTTTGGATTTGGTACAGCATATTCTGACCTTAAATACATAAATGATACATCCTCATGAAGGCGCTTATGGGATTTATATTCAATCCTATAAACTTGACGCATTTTAATGGACGATAGGCTTGCTCTACAAGGCCTGATCTCCTGGGGAGATAGGGCCACATTTGGTGAAACTCTCTGGAGCAGCTACTTCCAGAGAACCGTGATTAGATCTGAGTACACGTTGCTTGCGGCACTTTGTTTTGAGAGTTCATGCCAGAAACGAACACTCTGCCTCCAGGGGTGTGGCAGGGAGGAGGGATAATAACAGGGAACGGGAGAAAAAAAGACGGAGGAGGCCTAATGAAATAAAACCATCTGCTGGAAGCAGAGTGAAGCAACGGTGTCTCTCTGCTATGGAAATGTTTGCTAGGCTGCCATAAATCTTCCGATTCGCAATTAATAAAACTTTAAAAGGTCTATATGTATATGATGGTCTGATGGTCTTATCAGGGTTTGCAAATGTAATTGGAACTGGATTTGCGGCTCCCGGCTTACCGTTGCACGCTATTTGTTTGTTACTCTTTTATGGTTTTATTGTTGTAGTAAAGTTTTAGTATAACGGCGAAGCCTCCCATTATCGTCAATGAAAAAAAAAAGTTTCCAACTGCTCCAGCATAGGGTACCGCTATAGGGTGCAGGACCTCATAGGGTACAACTATAGGGTGCGGGACCTCATAGGGTACCACTATAGGGTGCTGGACCTCATAGGGTACCACTCTAGGGTGCAGG
>JAUZST010014532.1:0-10572 GCA_034779995.1 Parotocinclus haroldoi
AGTGTACATTAATGAGAAATAAAATGAACTTTTTTATTTTAGCAAATGGCTGCAATGAAACAAAGAGTGATAAATTTAAAGTGGTCTTAATACTTTCCGTACCCACTGTATACCACAATACCACGACACACCAATCAATAACTATTCAGTTATAATAAATAATGTTTTTTTTTAATTTAGTCTAGTATACTTGTCAAACACCAAACACTTATAAGTCCCATATTGGTTCAGTTTGGCTTATTTTGGTGTCGTACTTGTTTAGCTGATTCTTGACCAGCACATCAGAGGCCAAAACACAGCATGTGCCTTTCTTTGCTGCGTTTTACAAAAAAATGATCAGATTTGGAAGCCAGTATTATTATGATTTTGCTGAGAGTGTGTTGAAATCTTAGAGATGTCAGAATGAGGTAGGAAGTTTGTAATACGAAACAACACATTTGAACTTCATTTTATTTGCTGTCCAAACCTTGTTTTTTCTTTAGATATTCTGATAATGAAATTTGTCTATTAAGCACTACCACCAATAGTCACTTTCCCCAATCAACCCAAAAGGAGTATTCATACTAAGCAAAGTGTAAGCTATTTTAAAAAGGTCTATGTCATGTTTATTTTTTTTCTAAATGCTCTCATCTACAAGGCTATGATGTCATTCACTAAAGATGCACTAAGTGCAAAATCGACAGGAGAATCTCCAGCCTATCCAGCACCCAATTTAGGCTGCCTAAAAATACTGCAAAGTGTCCGAAGTGCAGCCAATGAGGTGCCCCGCGGCGCGCGCCGGCCTATCAGGAGGCAGCTGGGTATCTTTATTCAGATTAGAGAATCCCCCATGGCAGCGTTTCATATGGTCACGATGACAGGGACATGCCGAGAAGTCCAGCCGAGTGACGCTACTCTAGTTCCCACTTTTCTAAAAGCCCCTCTCCGACTGGAGCCTTCATTTAACCAGTCCAGTGGATCGGACAATTCTTCACTCACTCCCGTTTCTTTCTTTTTGATTATTATTTGTATACGTTTTCACAAGGAAAGTCGCGTCTATGGAAAATAAGGATTTTTTTCAAAGAAAAGTTTAATGAAGTGAAAAAAACCGGCTAAACTTCTGCAACGAGCTAAAACTTCTGCAACTTTTCAAACTGTTTCCTTCGTCGTTTACAATCGTTTTGTTCGCGTGTGCGCTCCTGGCACTGCCTCGCTCCCTCCTCCTGCGCTGAAGTTTCACACACACATTTACAAGCGCGCACGGCCCAGCCTCGCCGAGTGCACTATAAAAACCAGGAAAACATTATGAACAACAACGCATACTTCGAGCCTCAGCAGCTCCAGCAGCCGCAGCTCTACTACTACCAGGACGGAGAGGACGGAGGGCTTGAGGAGGAGATGCCCGCCACCGAGAAGGACCTGGCCGAGGACGCGCCATGGAAGAAAATCCAACAGAACACCTTCACCAGGTGGTGCAACGAGCACCTCAAATGCTTAAATAAGAAGATCGGGGACCTGCAGAAGGACCTGAGCGATGGTCTCAAGCTCATTGGGCTGCTGGAGGTGCTGAGTCAAAAGAAGATGTATAGGAAGTACCACGCCAGACCCAACTTCAGACAAATGAAGCTCGAGAATGTGTCCGTGGCGCTCGAGTTTCTTGAAAGGGAACACATCAAGCTCGTGTCTATAGGTAAGCATTGAGCAAACGATCTGTGTTTGATAGCCGACTCGATTCGCGAGCTATTCGGTTCATTTGAACTCCTTTAGGAGAGCCGATTCTCGACTCGATTCCTAAAGCTAATTTTAACTTTTCCACTTTGAATCAGTATAGCCTTTTATTAGTTGCGCAGATTCAGAATAATCACGGAAATATGATATTAGTATTAATTACTTTGTTATAAATAGATATTAATGTATTTGCACGTGTACCATTTGAAATGTTTTACCATATAATCTTAGTGATGTAGCTGTTTTTTTTGCTGTGGCCAGACAATCTGTGAGAACAAGTCTTACCAGTCAAGGTTAGAATAAAACAAAAGACGTGTAGTGCGTATGTCAAGAGCCAGCTGTTCAAAAGACCAGTTCCCAAGGAGTAAGGTATTGGGACTGGCATTCCTACCAGGGAGCACTTTCATCTGCAGTGAATTCTGGGACATGATCTGTATTCCCTTCACCACCTGCAACCCTGATCAGGACGTGTGTGGAGGGTTAAAACCATGTGGGGTCAAAAGGGGAACGAATGAAAGATATAGTCCCTGCCTGACATCGTGTACGAAGTGCTGTTAGTATAAACAGGAAACCAGTGACTGCTGAAAAGTCTTCACCGCAATCTTAATTAGAACTAAACGTCATTAGAACTAAAGTTTTCTCTGGAAACTAGTTTTGATTTGTTGGATTTGTTGGTAAAAAAATAAAAAGTTACAGTTTGCATAAATTTAAGATCTTGCTTGTATACAAACCTAGGATATGGCAGTATGACCATGACAAATAGCTTAGATCTCAAATCACAACAGCACACCACACAAAGTGCAGATTAGCAGTACCATAAATACAAGCACAGAGTTGAAGGACATCATTATTACATAATTGAGACCCTTGGTAGCACAAAAATGGTGTTACAACATGGTGTTACAACAAAAATGTCTCAGATGTAATGTATTCTTTATACGTCATAGTTCTTCCTGAGTCTCGAAATACAGTACACTCAAAAAATGAAAATAGCCTTAAATCAAATTACCAAATACACCAATAGGATTTTGACAACCATAGTATGTTTAATTATATGTCATAATGCATATGAAACATGAGTGTCGGTGTCTATGAGTGTCTGCAAGAAAAAAAGCACAAACAATAATGACCAGAATTCAGAGATTAGTTAGATAAAAAACAATATAAGACATTTATAAGGTGAAATTCAGCAATGAATTTCAGCCAGGGTATCAACCCAAAGAGTCACACACTAAAGGGCACTTTTAGAGACCTTAATTAACCTAACACGCATGTCTTTGGACTGTGGGAGGAAACTGGAGTACCTGGAGTAAACCGACACAGACATCGGACTCAGGACTACCTACTTTTTGTGAGCAGTATATTAGAAAGTATTATGACTCAAGAGCAAACTCCTTTATTAATACACCTGGAAAATAAACAAGCCTGTTGTTTGCACAAAGTTTTAGTCTATAAAATCCACTCATGTTACAGAATTGGGTAAATTCACCGGTGTCAAATTTATTTTCATGGTGGTTGTCCAAGGATGTGTGCTGTAGGCATATACTGCAAACTATACTGCAATTAAATTATGTAATTATACAATAAAGGCTATACCATATTTGTTTTCTTAGAAGTGCACGTTCACATTGTTTTATTCAGCATAATTTAAATATTAGACATCATTTACAAGGTAAAGTCAATTCATCTGTCGTTGTGTTGAAGAGAGGAAACAGCATAGCAGCCCTATACTGTTGTGCATCAGTGACACTTAAGTTGGCGCAGTCCCCTTTAGAGTGCAGATTTAACACACATGTACTTACTTAGAAAGTTCAGGGTTGAAGAGTCTATGTTCTATTAAAGTTCAAGCTTAAGGGTCTGTTCTATAAACACACCACACAGTCTATGTTGATAATGTTTCACTGTGACATGTCAACTGGACATCTGTCACTGGCCCAGAATTTATTTCTGCTACAATGTTATTGTGGGGTTGCTCACTTTCCAGCATTCCTCCATTGTTCTTGACAAGTGGTTATGGTGCAAAAGCTGTAAATGTGTACCTAAGGATTAATGGTATTACATTTTGTCAGCTATCTTTTGGGAATAATATGAATTATGAATGCTGACAAGACTTTTTGTCAGTAAATGTTGCAACATTCAAAGCCAGTTCTTGTGAACTCTGATTTACAAACTGACATTGTCCAACAATAGCAGAATTTTGTTGCTGCATTAACCTTAGAGGGGCTGCTCTGTCACGAAGCAGTGTCCTTGCTCAGGGTACCAGCCCATTACAGGGCACACACACACATTCACTCAAACACAGGACACTTTAGAGACACCAGATGACCAAAGTTATGTCTTTGGAATGTTAAAGGAAATCTGAGCTCCTGGAGGAAAACCACACAGACATGGGATAGAAATGCAATATCTACACAAGGAGCAGCTACGCCATGGCTCAAGCCCAGTTCTCTGAAGCTAGAAGGCATCAGGGCTGACCACTGCGCTATCGTAACACCCCACTGCAATGCTTTCGAAACTCTAATCTAACAGTATGCAGACTAAACATTTTATATACCTTCATACACTTAACCCACTATAAAATATTTCTGAACAAAAACCTTACATTTAGTAGTTTTCTTAACACCTGTACATAGGTTCGTATTTTGTGCTGTCATGTAATTTTATGTAGTCGTGGACAAGATTTACTGGCCCCAAATTGCGATGGAACATTTAATTGCATTTACAGGGCTGGCAAGACCAGAATTCACTATGAATCATCAATTAAGCCACAGCTAATTGCTAGGTCACCGTTAAATTGGTAATTGCCACACAGAGATATTCATTTTCCCTGTCGTGTATCACAGAGACATTACACTGCGAGTAGCCAGACTCACCATGGATTAACAGTTCTGGGAATGCTGACTTTCAATAACCATGGAAATACAAAGTTATTGCCAACTTTTATATGCAATATAAAAGTTCTTTACTCTTTGGCGGAAAACTGTTTCTGGCATTGCTTAAAATATATCTGCCTCCTGCTAGTTACTTGAAAAGGCGACACGAGTGCTTAATACTTTGTTTTTTTTTATCTTCATTTAGCAATGTCATCATAAGGGTGATTGACAATATGATTCCATGCAGATAAAACTAAAAATTGGACATGGGTAAAGAAGTGGAGTAAAAACAGAGGCAGAATTGCAGGCTACACTGACTGGACATAATTTCATTGGGAGCAGATGTGTGTTTGAGGTGACCACAGAGAAAAATAGGTCAGCAGACTCAGGCACATGCCAGAGAAGTGTGGCCAACCAGACTGGAACTGGTGATAACACAGATCTTTCCAGAAGGCCACCTGCAATGGAGCCGCTGGGGTCATGTGACACATGAGTGTGGGCTCATTATGTTAATAATAAGAATGATAATAATAAATATAGCCAATTGTTGAACATCATTACATTGTTTTTAGTTATTGCTATATTGACTCACTCATCAAGATATGTCAGGAAATGTTAATGTTACTCCATATAAATTCAATGGTAAAACCGATTGTCAGGCAGTGTTTGTCTTAGCATTTGACTAGGGGGTTAATTGCCCACTTACGGATGAATGCCACAGTTCAACATTTAAAATTTTGGCTTGTAAATTTGATTAGACCTGTAAGTTTCATCAATATAAGTACCTTAAGCTATGTCTCAGTTTGAATGAAAGAATTGTGGTGGCCATGTTTCTGGCAAATGTTAAGATGTTTTTGATGAATATGAAGCGGCAACCTATGATAATTGTTATGCCACTGAATATGTAAGATTTGGTTAAAGATGCAGGGTCCATTTTACAAAAATACATTTTGTAAATTTTCTTTGAAATCAGCAGGTGGAGGTAAGACAATCATATGTGAGAGTTGTTTGTAATTAGAGTGAAACAGACAGAAATGTGATTGAAATTTTAAAATCTGAAACGATATGGCTATTTAAACAATTGAAAAATAAATAGCATCCGCTAGTGACCAGATTTTAATATATTGTACAAAGTTGACAGATGGTCCTAGGAAGCAAGTTTTGTCTTGAAGGGTTACTGGAAACCCAATTAGATGCCTCTTGAATACTGATTGGCTGATGGCAACCATCTTTGTTTTGTGATTCGATTATTGTGTAGTTTTTCCACTTAGAGATTAGTGTGAAGATGCAGCATGCCAAATCCTGGACTTACAGTTCCTAAGAAACAGAGACTTGGCCATTGCACTACCCCCTTTTAAGTGACAATTGTGCAGATTTCCACAGAATCTTACATCACTCACATGCTGAAAGTCTGGTTTAAGTCTGATGACGTTTGTGAGTTACTGCTGTCTAAGTAATTTGAGCTCTGCCTATGACATACAGATGTGGCTGCCATGTTGTTAAAGTACACAAATGTCAACATTTTTTTGATCAATATGAAGCGGGATGCTCTGCTGATTAGTTTGACATTTAATGTGTGATTATTTTTGATCAAAAGTGTGTTTTGCATATTATGCAAATTAGAAAAAAAAATTAAGTGTGCGATGTTTATGGGTTCTATGAGCTTTTTTGTAGGGCGAGGACAATGGAATAGCATGGACCACAAATTTTATTCGTAGATGTCATGATTCGTAGATGCGCCACCAATTGGCCAGTCAGGCTGAGTCTGTGCACTTGAGTAGCGGGAGGGACTACTACCTATGTCTGTATGACTTACAGTTTGGGCTCCAAGATTTGTTTGAGGGCAGAATCAGAATAATAATAGTGAAAGAAAGGAGCAGTCACAAGGAGATTGTGGTAGTTAGAAAGTTTGAGAGTGGTAGCACTGAATGACCTGCCACCCACTGCTTAGAGTTTTGTGCGTGAAACAGTTTATGGTCAGAAGATCCGAGAGCGAGAGGAACGGAATGAAGGAGCTCACTAAAGTATATCGACGCTAGACCATGAAGGGCTTTAAAAGTTAAAAGATGACGTTTATATTTGAAAAGGGAGGATAATGGTATAATAGTAAGTTAAGCTTATGGATGAAAGAGACGTGCCCTATGGACACTGTATTCTGAACGAACTTAAGTTAGCTGAGCAGTTTAATAGAGAGGCCAATTTTAAAGAGGGAGTGGCAATAGTCAATGCTCGAAAAAAAATAAGGCCTTAACCAGTATTTTGGCATCACTGCCACTGAGCAAATGGCTGAATTGTGCAGTATTTTGCAACTGATAGAATGCTGTTTTATGAAAACAAGGCTCAAATGTAAGTAAAGCATTACAAATGAATACAAAGTTTTTAATGACCGTATTTTATGGCTGACAAACAAGACTTCACTTTGTGAGGTTTAGTTTCAGTAAATTATTGTCCAACCAGTGTTTAGATCTGTAAGGCATGTACTTAGTGACTTAGCTGAGACTGTGATAGGTTCCGTGCTAATGTAGATCTAGACATAATCAGCAAAGCAGTGAATAGTGAAACCAAGAGATTGACTTAGCTGATCTAGTGTGGAGAGGCAGGCTTCAAATCCCACTCCTGTTGGGTCCCTATGCAAGGCCCTTAACCCACAATTGCTTGAACTGTAAGACTTTATTAATTGTAAGTCACTCTGGATAAGGGCGTCTGCTAAATAAATGACATAAATGTAAGTTCCAAAATAAATATGAAGTGAAAAAAAGAAGCATTTGATTTTATTTCATTAAACAAGATCATCAGAAAAGCAAATGAAAGGTCAAAGAAAGTTTTTGGTTATGCAAATAGATGCAAACACAATTATCGTGATTAAGTAGCAAGTAACATATTAATGGGGGTGAACAGAAGCATGTCAAACTGAATAAGAGTACCACACATTGACTGTTTAGTAGGGTGTATGGTCATCAAAAGCTTGATGTCCCATGGATGTCTGGAGATAGGATTGTAGTTATGGTATATGTAGTTAGAGTATTGTATTTTCTTTGGTATGCCTGGTGTTCTGACTCTGTCAGTGATAGTAAAACAAAATAGACCTCTGTAGATAAAAAAACTAATTCCACCCTGCTACACTGTTCAATCCTAGCATTAAGCTGGACAACTCAAAATTAATACATGGCATGACAATTGGGGTTAATCCTATTGGTTTCACAATTCACTGGAGGTCTTCAGAATTTCATACATTGTGTCAGGGCAGCGATAAAAATGGGTTTATTGACAAGCTAATATACTGGGCCTCCTGCCCCATATATTATTTTGTTTTGCTGTTCCCTATAATTATATTTCTCACCCTGCCAATTCAGAACAATTAGAATTATTCCCCACTCCCATCTTTAATGACATTCCCACAGCTTTAAAAAAAAATCAAATAACTACCAGTGAGAAGAGGCCAAGCAGCTTATGTGAGTGAGTAGTTAGTGGATCAGAAGAGTCAAGAAAGAAGGGTTAGAAACACGTAAGCAAACAGGTTGCAAATCATTGAATCTCAATTTCATGTCAATGAAATTTTCAGCGTCTCAATTTTCAATTTCGATTCTCTTGTTGTAAAGACAACGGCTTCCTAATTCTTTAGCCGTGCAGCAACTAAGGAAAGTTGCCTTTCCTGTCTGTTATTGCATTCTTACACAATGCATCAATCATCGTGTAGAATATGTGGCCAAATGAGTCCATGCTGTTAGATGGTTTGAAGTGCCTAATAAACTAGAAACTCTGGCAAGAGTATAAAGGTCTTGGGAAAATGTTTACTGGCACACATTGGTATCTCTGTTAGCCACTAAATAGCATATATATCATTGCTGGCCAAGTTCCAAAGTTCCAAGTTGCCAAAAGGCTCCAGGACACTGGATCTATAGACATTGTTTTTTAAATGACCATGTAATTTGTGATTCTTAAATTTGGAATGGCTTGCCTACATTATAGGCATGCCTTGTTGTAATGGATGTAGTAAAGGTGTAAATGCCCTTGGTGTGGTGTCCTGTGTTTGTGCCAAGCTTATGTCATAAATACAACAATATGAGAAAGTTGTTAGATTTGTCTGCATTAGGTGTTTTCTGGGTGAGTGATTGATGCACAGACAGCTGAACTCTGGGCTTCATCCACTAACAGGTGCTTGAAATAGACCTTCAGGCTACAGAGAGTTGGGTGTGGTGGGGGCTTCTGGGAGAGGAACCGAGAAGGGGGTAGTTGCAGGCCTGAAAGGGTGCTTAAGTAGTAATGTTAATTTCCAGAAACTAGAACTGACTGTGTGTGCTGAACCATCAATATGACATCAGTGTTCGGCTATTGCGGTGTAAAAGTTTCTGGGAAAAAAACATCAACATGTTCATTATTTGTATGTAATAGATCTTTTCTGACTTTTTATAAACTCAGCACTTGGTATTCACTTTCAAATCCAACGTAAAACATGTTTTTGCAGTACAGCCATTTCCGTTACTAAGTAATTTATAAATATGATATTTTAAGACACTAAAACTGGATTATAAATATATGATGGACAAGTATTCAGCAGTGTAGTTAAGTTACCAGTAAAGTATTAAAGGATTCAACTGAATGTCATTGTTGATCAAAGCAAATGTGACTTTAGAAATGTGATTCTACTTTACTAAAACTATTAGAGCCAGATGTTTAGGAAATCACACATCTGGAATTAAGACTGGTAGAAGAGTAAGACTAAATGAAAAAATTGGCAACTCAAGTCGATTCAGCAGGTACAACTTCTCTCTGTCTGTCTCTCTCCTATGTGAGTATGTAATCAGTATATGTGGCTGTGGTTTTGCCTTTCTGAACATGTACCATTCTCTGACTAGCACACACATTGGTACTGATATCTTCTACTTCCTATCCCTCTCCCACACAGGCAGACATAATATAGTATACTGCAATTCCTTAGAGATCTTCACTGTCCAATTCTGATTAAATAGTTTTTCTAATTTTTACCATGTGTCAGTGCCTAGTCAGTTCAATGGAATGTGTTAGTGGAATGGAGTGAACACCCCCTACTCTCTCTCTCTCTCTTTCTCTCTCTCACGCGCTCTCTCTCTCTCTCTCTCTCTCAAACACACACACTCACAGACACATACACAGAAATGATTTTTATTGAACAGTAAGTTAATTTTAATATTGGAGCTCTATGCGTGAAACAATTTACCTAATTTTAGTTTGTTTTAGATGCAGTTCTGAACTCTAACATATGCCAGCTTACAGGTTTCAAAATCTTAGTTCTAGTTACAGGTTATGCAGGGTATGCATCAATTGACATTCACAATTAATTATATAAACTGGGCATTATGCAATCTGGAAAGCTGTGATCTGCAAAGATATGAGGGATACTGTTATGTACTGGTACTGAATATATCTTTGAATGCTAGATAATCTCTATGCACCCGGATTCATCTCTGTACCCTGGCTATACATACTGTTTTATATATATATATATATAGTGTACAATATTAGGGTTGGTAGTATGATGGTATTTTGGGATGATATGGTTTTTTAAATGGTGATGGTGATTGGTGATGAAAATGGTGGTGTGATGCACCATATCTGCTTCACATGCATAGGTTCACCTATTTGAAATGCCACTAGAGCAGTCAATTAACGGCAGAGTTTTTAAGGAAGAATGCTGTTACTGGCACATAAAGATTGGTAGATGGCACCAAATAGATTAATTATGTTATAATTGTGTTCATTCAATGCCTCAGCTTAACAATTGTTTCCGTTTTTATATTCGATGTTTTATATTCGGCTGTTTTTAGAATGCCATTTGCCTCTTTCACCATTTAATAAATAAATAAAGGTAATAATAGGTAATAAACTTAATAAAGTTAAGTAGACCAGATTATGAAAAATAGGTCATTCCATGAGTTTTTTTTCTCCCTTAAACATCATATTTTCATGTAAGCTTAATACATTATATATATATATATATACATACTATACGTAT
>JAUZST010014533.1:0-5000 GCA_034779995.1 Parotocinclus haroldoi
CACACGCCCGCTCTCACACACACACACACACACACTCACACACAGAGAGAGAGAGAGAGAGAGAGAGAGAGAGAGAGAGAGAGAGATTTTCTTTTTATACTTTTTTCATATGCTCTCTGTTTTGTACCCAAGCTTTGGGCAATACGAATGTAAGATTTGTCATTTGTCAAGCTTTTAAAATTGAATTGAAAATTGAAAGGATGGGACGGAGAGAGAGACGTTTTCGTTCAAACTTAAACTAGAGCTTTACCGTATGAACCGCACGATAGAATCGATTCCCCTGACTGGGAATCGACTCTCTATAAATTGCATGGACTCGGAACATCGACTCGTTTTGGATCGACTCGTAGCAGTCGGATTTAGGGATACAATGCGCACGCGCAATGCACAAGTCCCGCTCAGTACGAGCAGAGGCAGAGTCAGTTGACTTGCAGCAGGGCTGTGAGGTGGACTCGTTATTTTTCCTCTCAAAATAACTCGGTTTGTGCTTTTTACGTATTTTTTTTTTCGCGCTTTTAACATTTGCTAAATAAGTTGTATTAGTGTTCGACCCTTGACGGGTTGAAGTTAGTTTTAGTGCAGTTTTTGTTAAAGGCCGGGCCTTTAAAAAAAAAAAAAGAAGTCTCGGTTGGATAAGGTTTTCTGTTTTTATCCGTTGGTGTGATAAATGCTCTTTACCAGGATGGACCTGTTGAACTATCAGTACTTGGACAAAATGAACAACAACATTGGCATCTTATGCTACGACGGTAAATCTGTTTTACTTCGTTTTCTGTTCGGTTTTTTGTTATTTAGTTTCCATTCGGTTCAATATCTATCCAGCTCGAATCCGTTACGCTGTAACTTGGTCGGCTCGAGGCGTAGCAGTTCGGGTAGCTTTCGGGAACGCTCGGTTTTTTTCGGCGTACATCGTCTACAATGGCCATGTGTAAAAAATGATTGTGTTCGAAGAGTTTTTGGTTTATTGGGTCAAATCCGGTGGTCATATTGGCACCTTACAGCCACACAATATGTATTTCACACTTGTACGCGTAATATAAGTTAAGTTGTAATAAGAGCACGGAGAGTAATACATGGCGATACTTAAAATGCACTGTCTATACTGTACGTAACTGTAAAACAGCTATGCTTTCTGTCCCTGTGCCGTTAACTTTCTGACTTCTAATTTATATTTATAACCAGTTAATTGGGACAATCTGCTCAAATGAACATTGTTGTGCAAGTTTCACACTTGGTATATTATTAAAAACAGCATTTAAAGCCATGCTTCTCTCAGTTGCAACCATTTGTATTACAATAAAAGCCAATATCCACTGTCTGACACTGTATGACATACTGGTGATGCAAACAGGAAGCGTTTAGTGCCAAGTCTACATAAGGACGACAGATGAACACTTAGGTCACCTGCATTAATCTTTCTTCCACCCATTCGGGGCATTGTGGGAAATGGAGTAACTTCTGAGATTTAGTGGAGGCTTTAAGTACAGGGAGAGTGTTAGTTGTACTCTTTGTAAGACGATGTTTGAAGACGCTATACAGTTGGAAACCTTTGGGTGCCTTGTTATCGTTCCAGTTCTCGTTTGGAAGTATGGTCTTGTGTTTAAGTCTGCTAATTTAGAAAGCAGTTCTGTTATGCAGCATCTGGGGTTACCGGCCCTGTTTCCGCTCTACATGCCTCCTTTAGTCAAGTCGAGTCAGATTTATTTCTATTGTGCTTTTTACAATGGAGCATTATCGAATGTTTTAGTATCGAAGTCCAATCCAAACTAAGCAATCCTAGGGCGACAGTGGATAGGAAAAACTCCCTAAACATTGTTAGGAAGAAGACCCAAAAAGGGACCTGTCCTGCTTGCTATGTGTAAGAAATAAACTAAATTGACTTATTAAGCTCACTTTAATTCAAGAGTTCATAGTAAGAGTTTAAATCAGCGGAAGCTTCACTTCACCATGTATTGAATAATGAACAGAGTGTATCGTTACACCCCTAGTCTAATATCTTGCAGCCCTTATATTTGCAAGCCTTAATGATTTGCATGACTAAATAGTTGCGTCACAGACCGTTTTAACCTTTATTCAACCAGGCAAGTCATTAAGAACAGATTTCTATTTAAAATGGTGACCTGGCAAAAGTCAGAACCTCTTAGAGAACATGCTAAATCACCAAAATATTTCGAACCAATCAGTAATTACAAAACAAGACGACAGACAAACAGTTGGATAGATCGGCGGCCCGTGTAAGGGTGGGCGATTTGCCGATATTTTATCGTATCGTGATATTGTTGTTTTTGTTAGTGTTTTTTGGGAGCACATCGAGGATGTTGCCAGGGATTAAAAGATTATTAATCAGCTGCATGTTTTGCCATAAAGAGTCTAATTTGTGCTGTTTAACTGGATAATGTTAAGCACGTTTTGAAAAGGAATTACTGTGATGAGTATGGGACGATATTTGAATAGTAGTTTAAGAATCTGTCGCCACTGATGCATTTGGTTTACTATCATGTGTGTCGTGATAAATATTGTGTATCAAAATGTAAATGAAGTCTTTGTTTATCACAATATGATCTTTTTACCATATTGGGCACCCATAGAAAAATATATTATTTGTAGATGTAGGGCCTATTAATTTTTAATTTAATGTCATCGGTTTTATATTAGAACTGTATTATGTTTTTATATCTGAATATTTCGTCGCTGTTCTTTTGCCTGTTTTTGACAGGGTGTGCAGTGATGTTCTTTCTTATACACTTAGTTGTTCTTGTTGTTTTGCCTGATTAATTGTAGTGTAACAAAAAGTGTTTCCTTTTTAGATGAAGATTAAAACAGACTGGAACAAAATCTTTTCCTTCGAGTGAACCGTGACTTGTTTTACATGTTTCATTGCTGTGTAAAAATGGTTCTACTGACCCAGGTTCTATCATCAGTACATGCCTGTATTGCAGTGTTAAATTATCATTATTTTAAATATCAGAATCAGCCATAACGGTATCGGTATCGACCCTGTAATTTTGGTATCGATGCATCCCTACCCAGTTTGACACACAGCCATTTATATGTAAGTTGAATTACCTGGGGGGGGGGGTGTTTTGATGTTTTTTAATCATGTTGGACTTTTTGTGCTCATACTATGCCGAGGGTCAAATGTTTTGAAGGAACTGCTGCAATCCAGGCAGGTTCACGCCGGCCCTGAAAATGGAAGGACTTGTCTTTTTAAGTCTGATTATCTCGAAATAAAATAATGTCTTAATACTAGGCTACAATGCTGCGATGCTTTTGGGAAACCGTGGACTCGAGTCCGTTATACAATGAAACACATTTTTTTGTCTTAAAAACTGTACATATCAAATGCCATTCAATTTTTCTTTCCTTTGGAATTTAACGCCTGGTTAATATTTTATTTCTCGCGGTAAAAAATCAAACGGCGACATTAGGTGCATCCGATCTTGGAAAAAGAAACTTCAGGTGAATTTCAGCGTCTTATACGAGACACTTAAAATCATCACTTGATTCAGGAGGTTTATCAAATGCAAGCTTTTAAAATGTAATTTATATATATTTTTAGAGGACTTAAGGAAACAACAGAGGGTAAAGGAACATGAAGATGAAATAAAACTTGGCGTTTTTACTCCGTCTGGTTACCTGCATGAAAAGGCTGCCTGAGGAAGAGCAGACTGAAAATTCAGGAGCTTTTTCATGAGCTGCAGAAGCCACACTGACTGGTCGTTGAGCTTTTATCGTCGGGGAAACTTTACAAAAATCGCAGTACAGGAAAGGGAAGATGGTGTAATTATGCTCGAGCTGGAATTAATTTGGCGTCATCTGCATAAATCGAATGACGTTGATTGGGTTTTAATATGCGTTAATATCCTTTCTAGGGTCGAACGCCTTCGGCTTTAAGAAATGATCTTGAAGTTTCAGATTTATTTTTACCTCCTATTTTGAGTCTAACTGTTGGGCCTCCTGTTTAGGTAGGGCACAGTCCTGATTATGATCAAGCTTTTTATAGTCTGTGGAACAGAGCTGTGGGATTCACTTCCCCAAGAAGGAGAAAACCTTCAAATATGGTTAAAATAAGCTGCTATGCAAGGTGTCCCAGGCGGCCTTCCAGTTTGGACAGTCTTTATCTTGAGTGCAAACGTTGCCAAAAAATTTGCAGCCTCCTTAGACCACCTTCATCCAGAATCAGTGATGTTTCAGTGTCCTGTTACTTACGGGAGCAAACGGATCTTAGTGCGACGCCGTAGTCGGTCGTACCTAAACTTGTCTGAACTCTTACATTATTATTATACCACATGGTTTCAGATTTTGGCCCTGTGACTTTGTTCATGGTATGATAAGACCTGGGAGCCGTGTGCACTGTTCCCTAAGCACCGGGCTGAATGGCCCTATTGTAAGCACTGCTCGAGCTGTTATGGTTTACATGCGTTTGTACCAACCCGTGTATGTTGGAGGCAGATCTAATTTCTATGCTAATACGTGGATATATGAGAACAGGGTGAACTTTACACGCCCGTTGTTGAATTTGTGGCAGAATTTGACTTTCAAATGAGCCGAGATGCTAGGAATAACAACTGCACCAAGTAGGTGCATGTCAATCAGTGGCTGTACGCTGTGGAAAGGTTCATGCTCATTGAAGCTCCTTAATGTCAGAATAAGTTTGGAAATTTGTTAAGGATTAAGACAAAGCTAAATTAATTCGGGACCAGGCCAGCGGGTGTGTTTACGTTTCTGGAGTGTAGACGACAACAAAGTCATTTTGCAGATTTAAACCACATTTTTCAAAAGAAGTTAAACTCCGGAGTTGTGGAGAGAATACTTAAATCTCTTCAACATCGGAGGTCTTAAGAATTCTAATAGGATATAAAAATGAGTCGTATATACAGTGAAAACTCTGAATTTGAATTGAATTGGTTTCAGAAGACGGAATCAAATTTTGTCATAAGAAATCCTGTAAACAGGCTTAATCGATTCACAGCCCCTGAATAATCAATAACAGTAATCAA
>JAUZST010014534.1:0-10571 GCA_034779995.1 Parotocinclus haroldoi
AGAGACGGAGGGAGGGAGGGAATGAGAGACGGACGGAGGGAGGGAATGAGAGACGGACGGAGGGAATGAGAAACGGAGGGAGGGAATGAGAGACGGAGAGGGACAGAGAGGAACAGACAACTTGAATCATCTACCTAAACGATGCAAGCACACAAGTTAAATCTGATTCCCTTGATGGTCTCCGCACTTACTTCTCGGCCTCAATGATCAGCCTAGGGCTTTGTATATGGAGATGACTGAGTAAAACACTTGTATTCCTGCTTAAGAATTTTCCTGTTAAACAAACTTCAACAGAATATTAGAGCATGTATTGCTTTACTTCAAGTATGAAAGGTACACACCCATGCACACGCATTTTCTTTTATTTCTTTTTTTGTTGCATAAAATGTCCTGGAAAGTGGTCATGTTTTTCTTAGAATGCTAAAAAGGTACTGATACTTTAAATAAGGAACATAAAACACACAAGTTGTAAGTTTTGTGCTGTAGATGCCAAAATGTTGTCAAGTACAATCTGAGATTTATGCACGAAACCAAGAAAGTCATATTGTCTACCTTTACAAGCTGAGACTTCTGTCAGTTTGATTTATATTTTTTATAGATTAAGGTCTACATGAGTACATTAATGTATTCAGCAGAGTATATCTGATAGAAACATTTACATGCACTACATGAATTCTGAACCAAAGCTACATGTGAAACGCCATTTAGTGTAAATGTGTTTGATCCCAACCTCTGTGTTTGCATTTTCTCTCTATGTCCGCATGGGTTTACTCTAGGTGTCCATTTTTCAGTTTCTCACGTCCAGAGATTGTGTGCAACGACAAGGTTAAGTAGCATTTACTCTGAAAGTGATGTTATATAAATAAATAAACAAACAATCAAACATACAGGTATCTATTGTATTTCTAAAAGAATTGATCATTTTAACATGGTGCATAATTCACAGTCATGTGCATTGTCAGGTCATGACTCAAAGTTATTAAGTATTAATTATAAATGCTTATAAAAAGCCTAAGTCTTTTTCCTCATGGAGAGGGCTACTATTATAAGATTGCTTAGAATCAGTTAAAGAACTGACCTTTATTACTTTAGAAAATGCAATCGTCGTCATATTTTTTTACACTGTGGCTTCTTTGATGGAGAGATGCGGATGAGTTGCATTCAGAACACAAAAACCAGCAGCAGAGACTGAATACTCTTTTTATGCAAAATATTTGTAATTCTGCACTCTAATGAGAAACTGCATGTGAAAGCTGTTATCTCGTGTGCCATGCGGCAGTGTGTGTCTGTGTTCGTGTGATTAAATCTGCTGTCACACAGAAAAGCGTATAAGGAAGTGACCAGAATCGTTTACAGTAGTATGCAGAATGTGTAATTGGTGGAACAGTTCAGACACAGCTCAAAACCCCAGCTGCTTCACAATGTCACGCAGCAAAAATACCATACCTATCACTAAATACGTTTTTTAGTAGTTACTTATGCATTATTCAAGTACAAGATTACCGGGGGGTTGTGTATAAACATTAAGCAACCTAAAACAGAGCCTTGATGGACTCCATATTGCAGTGTTTTATTTTCTGAAAATCTTAATTGTCACTATTAAAGTGCAATAGTTCTCATTAGACACATGCATAATATTATATTAACTATTATGCATTTTAATGAAGTTTTAAACTACATGCCCTCTTGTATTTCTATATAGAAGTTTACCTTCCATAAGATTTTCATTTTTATCTGATCAAATTAACTTTGACAACACTAATAGAAATAGAAATGTGTGTTCTTATATATTAACCTTACCTGCTCAGTTACCATGAAGCACCAGATGCTACTCGAGGGAAGTGACATGAAATAGAAATAGAAGTATCTGGTGCTAATAATTTTAAACCTATTTCCGTTAGATCTGTCCTATTCACTTAGTGATGCAACTTTAAAGTTTTAAACCAGCAATACATTGCCTTGTGAGTTGCAGTGTTGATACAAAAGCTCCAAATGATGTACTCCACCCTTGAAGGTGTGTGCTTTGGTAACACCGTCAATGATCCGCATTATAAAAGGGTTTCACAGCAAGTATTTGGGACACTGTGTAAAGCATTACACATGCTTTCAAATCCATGTTCTGTGCAGGATGGAAAGGATTTCATAACACAAAATCTGCTTTTGTTTGTGTTGTAAATGAGCGAAGCATGATGTGCCTTGTGTCATGCCTTGTGCCTTGTGCCTTCTGCGGTGAAACAGCTCTTTGAAAGTCTTATTCAAAGATTTTGTGCTATGACTTTGTGGGTATGTTTACAACTGTTCAGCTTGTAAGTGAAATCGCATGAGAGAAGTTTAGCAGTCAGAGTGAGCAGATAACTGTCTGACAATCAGCTGAGTGCTGGACTGACGGCTTGAGGAAGCTTCTTTTCTGATCGCTCTTCCTCATAGCATAACTTCAGTAACTATTCCTGTTCATTACAGATCATTATCTGTGATTTTCTTGGCACATGTATTTTACTATAATAATAATAATAATAATAATAATGATGATGATGATGATGATGATGATGATGATGATGATGATCAGGTGATGCAGCAGTCTAATGAGCCAGCTCACTGCATTTAGCTGATTCGGTGACCCAGACCGACTTACAAATAATTTAATCCCAGCAATTGTGGTTTAAGAACCTTAGGAGTGGAGACAAGAACCCAGGAGTGACAGCATGGCAGACTTGAATGATTGAACCCTGCACCCCGTTGTCCACAGTCCAGTACCTTAATCACTGAACCACCATGTTTCTCACTATTCTGTGAACCTGGGTTCGAGTCCCAGCAGTGTATTTGGTTGGATCAGGCATCACATACAGACAGTTGACTGTCTGAGAGTCAGAAGGTCTTTTGATGGATCATCACATCATGTATTGTTCTTGTTCAAAGTTTCAAAGTATTTCAGCTGTTTGTTTGTTTTTTCAGTGGACTATATCGCAGTATGCATCATATCGCAGTGTATCGTGACATAATCGTATCGGGACCCATGTATTATATTGTGAAGTCCTTTCCAATACCCACCTTTACTTCTCTGGAACAGTTTTTAAGAGGTGGGCTATACTGCTTCAGAAGATCAGTAAGATCAGTAACCCTAGATTTAAATCCATTGTATGCATAAGCAGGACTTCATAGTCAATGGGGTATTTCATTATAAACTGAACAACACTATGATTGGAGTTTCTTTCCCTGGTAACTGTGTAAGCTGTAGCATTCTGGACAAACTAAGACTTATTGAAAAAGAGCCAGGCTGCAACATTTCATTTGTTATGCAGTAGTTCCTCAACCTTTTGTACTGAATTAGAGCATGTGTTGTTTTGGATCTTGTTCTCACTTGTGTCCTTTATTGGTGTTGTATTACAGTTATTTTGTTTTAACTGAGCAACTGGCCACGCTCACATAGCATGTAGTATGTTGGCTTTTTATTTATTTATTTGACCCCATAGCACTGATTGAGTCAGTTGACATATCTGACAAATCAAAACACAGTTCAGAACAATTTAGCAGTCGATAAGGAGATGATGTTAGTAGACATGTTTTATGTCAGATGGTGGCAGTTGCACACTCTCCTTTTTTCGATATGCTGTACCATCATTGAATCATTTAGCATTTCGGCCTACTTTTGCCACTTTAGAGGACAAGCAATTATCCGAAATCACTCACAACTTGTATTACAATCAGCAATGTTATAATCAACATATATTTTTATGTGTGCTGCTTGCAACACATATTGTTAACCAATTTTATTCTTATTTTATTATTATTATTTATTTGGTCTCTCCTCCTACAGCTTTCGACATATCGACACGGGACAAACACCGAAACGTCCAGTATGTTTGGGAGAAGTACGCTTGTTCATAGCTAAGAGATATCTCAAACGTGCACCGGTGCCCCCGATTTTTCGGCACAAAAATTCCCATAGACAATGAATAGGGCTGTTTTTGTAGCTCGGTCAATTTTTAAGCTCTAAACCTGAAAATCGAGCCAGTTGTACATGACTGTGAAGTCACCGGCCATGTTAATTTTTAGAGTGATCGGATCAGTTCACTTTTTATCACAAATCACCCCATTCATTTTGAATGGCCCCACTCTAGTGATGTCAAAACGGAATGTTCAAACGTACTCCAACAGTCACACATAAGGCCATTTTGACAAACTCTGTGTTGTAACTTCGGTACAATTTCACATAGAAACTCCATTAAAAAAACATAAAGACTCCGCTTAAAACGTAGACCTAACCCTTTTCTATAAAAGTACAAAATACAGTCGAATCCGGTTACTGGGACCATATCAGAACGTGATAGTTTTGGTCCTAATAACCGGCTGGTCCGATTAAACGAACATGCCCTATGTTACAAGATGGAATATAGACGTGCTAGAATTTATGTAACATATTAAATGTTTATTAAACCAATGTTTATTAAACCTTCATTGTGTAATATACTCGTATAGCGAATGTACAAACAAGAACTACTGTTGCTTACGAACTTTGTTCATTGAAAAATAAATTTGCTAACAAGTTTTTCGAAACGATTTACAACACCATGTATAGATAGCATACGAAGCTTAATTCTGTAAAAAGCTCGTTCTTACTAAATTCCAGTCAACGTTTGAAGAACTTATTCAGTGTGGCTAAGTGACTTTTGGCCTCTTTTTTGTAGTAAATGGAAATGTTAAACAAAGACCTGTAAGTGGGCTGGGGGGGGGGGGGGTGGGATACTGTACTTGTTTTTGGTCTGATTAAGCGCAATTTTGGGCCAAATAAGCGGAATAATAATACATGGATATAATATGATTTGATTCTGTACTTTAGGATTTGGTCTGAATAAGCGGCTGGTCCCATTAATCGGAATCGACTGTATCTAATCGGTTGAGTAATTCGTTTTCTGAGATATTTTGAGCTGAGTACAGGAAGTCAGACTTTTCGTTTCATTTGGTCCTATACTAAATTTTCTCTAAATGATTTGAACATTTTGGGTTTCTAAGACGTTTTTTAAACTGTCATACTGTCAACTGTCTCCTCTCGCTCTTTTACGGATAAGCGATAAAATAAAGGCTTTTGATGTTATGAATGTTTGTTTGGGACCTCGACCTGTAAACAAATTTTTAAGTTTAAAAGTTTTAAGTTTTCTCTCTCTCTCTCTCTGTTTCGACCTGGGTCTCGTCCCTACACCCAACTACAACTGACCGGCTCTTGGGTATATGGCCACCCATAATCAGCTGGGACTCAGACCCAGCTCTGACCAGAATCGATCAGGTCTCAGACATGCACCCGTTATCGGACCTGCATCTTGTCAGAGCCTTCAGGGTCTAGGACCTGCGCTCGGCCAGAACCCACTGCGTCTCGGACCCATGCCCGATCGGTTCTTGGTCCCGCACTCTTCCGCAACCAACCGGGACTCAGACCGGAGCCTGATCATAATCGACCGGGTCTCAGGCCTACGTCTGAACAGAACCTACCAGGACTCAGACCCACACCTGACCAAAACCCAACGTGCCTCAGACCGATGCCCGACTTGAACCGGCCGGGTCTCAGACCTGTGCCAAGGCCAGATCCGACCACACAGATGCAACACACATTCACAGTTCCTCCGGGAGCTTCATTTTCTAGTTATTAGGTACATTTTGTACTATTGTTGAAGTAGAGGTTTGTGTGACTGTGTTACATTTTAATTAGCTACTGATATCTTTATGTAAACTACACTGTCCTAGTGACTACCCTATCACTACCAGACTCAACACAATCACACGTCTTTTTTAATCTGTATTTGATAAGCAGCTTATAACAGAGACTTGTGGGACAATATTTACATTGTAAGATGCAGTTGTCCAGAGTGACTCACACCTGAGAGCAGTTGTGGGTTAAGGGTAATTGCAATATATTGAGTATCTGAGAATCTCAGTATCGTAAAACCATCATTATCAGGGACAACTTATCGTGATATTTATCATATAAATTCATAGGTGCCCTGTGAATCCCACCCCAAAGTAATAGTATTAAAATGTTTCTCTAAATGCCTACCTTTACTTTAGTAAGAATTTTAGAAGTCTACTAAAATCTTTGAATAAGGTTTTTGCTTTTCTATCAATAGGTGTCTATGCTTTATTTTTGAATACCAAATCACTAGGGTTGTGACTAAATAATCAGCACACAGCAGAGACTTTTGGGACACCTTGTTTCACTGGAAATGTAAATATGCTTCTTTTTTGTCCCTACAGGTCGGAAAGCAGGGTTTTGCAGCAGGAGGAAGTGCGCCTCCACTTGACCTGACATTCTTTGACTCTCATGCCCCAGCCGGCAACACACAAAGCCAGGTGAACTTTCACACATTTTATCTTTCCTTTTTCCTTTTTCCTGTCTTCCTTAAAACCTAAAGAATGACATTTTAGGAATTTGTGGAGATTTTATTCTAGGCCTTTAACCAACAGTCCTTATTCGCTCTTCAGCTCTTTGTTGGGAAGTGAGTCAGCAGAAGTCCAAAGTACAACTCTTCCTACTCAGTAAATATCAGTCACCAGGCTGTAGTAATGCAAGAATGTGTTTAAAGTAAACAGAATATCACTGCTCGCTGGGAATCATTTGACTCTTTTATTGTATAAGGCACCTATGTTTTTAAAAATCTGGATTTTTGTATAATTATCAATACCATGATTATCCAAGTCCTAATCATAGACAAACACATCCTTTAACTGATGTATCTGGTGAATGATCTGGGAAGGCAGTGCAGGAACTCGTACCCTTGCCTCTGTGGTGTACTAAAATATTGGACTGTGGCACCACTTGAGGAGAACTGTGAACCAAAATTAGGAAGTAGAGAATGTGATCTTCAGTCATTTGAGATGGTGTGATGGAGA
The DNA here is from genome assembly GCA_034779995.1 of Parotocinclus haroldoi. Taxonomy (NCBI): domain Eukaryota; kingdom Metazoa; phylum Chordata; class Actinopteri; order Siluriformes; family Loricariidae; genus Parotocinclus; species Parotocinclus haroldoi. Next base: position 6,880 of record JAUZST010014534.1, read on the forward strand.
TGTGAAAAGTAGAATCTGCTAAATGCTGAAAATGTTAATAGGAATTATTTTACCTATTTTATGATGGTCTGGTTTATGACGTCTCCACTTGACATTATGGTTCTGATAATACACACAAATACACATTCAGTAGAAACAACATTTAATATTTTTGTTTGTATTTTTTGGCAATATGCAGTACAGTGCTCTCCTGTAGATGCTGGGCATCCAGATGGCAGCCCGAGCAGCTTTTCATTTGCTTTTAAGCATGTCTAAAATCCCCTATGATACAGGGGGTATGGAAAGTATTCAGACCCCTTAAATGTATCACACTTTTTTAATTGCAGCCCTTTGCTAAAATAAAAAAAAATTATGTACACTCGATCTTGACAGAAAAAAAAGACATAAAGAAATGTTTTTTTTTGTTTTTTTGTTTTTTTTTTTAAAGAAAAACTAAAATATCACATAGTCATAAGTATTCAGACCCTTTGCTCAGTATTTAGTAGAAGCTCCGTTTTGAGCTAGTACAGCCATGAGTCTTCTTGGGAATGATGCAACAAGTTTTTCACACCTTGATTTGGGGATTCTCTGCTATTCTTCCTTGCAGATCCTCTCCAGTTCAATCAGGTTGGATGGTGAATGTTGGTAGACAGCCATTTTCTGATCTCTCCAGAGATGCTCACTTGGGTTTAGGTCAGGACTCTGGCTGGGCCAGTCAAGAATGTTATTTTAGCTGTGTGCTTAGGGTCATTGTCTTGTTGGAAGGTGAACTTTTGGCCCAGTTTGAAGTCCTGGGCACTCTGGAAGATGTTTTCTTTGTCCTGTCCCTGCAGCTGAAAAACATCCCCATAGTATGATGCTGCCACCACCATGTTTTACTCTTAGGATTGTATAGGGCAGGTGATGAGCAGTGCCTGGTTTTCTCCACACATACCGCTTCAAATTAACGCCAAAAAGTTCAATATTCGTCTTATCAGACCAGAGATTCTTATTCCTCATAGTCCGGGAGTCGTTCATGTGTTTTTGGCTTGGGCTTTCATATGTATTGCACTGAGGAGAGGCTTTCGTTGGGCCACTCTGCCATAAAGCCCTGACTGGTGGAGGACTGCAGTGATAGTTGACTTTGTGGAACTTTCTCCCAACTCCCTGCTGCATCTCTGGAGCTCAGCCACAGTGATCTTTGGGTTCTTCTATACCTCTTATATAGACAGGTGTGTGCCTTTCCTAATCAAGTCAAAATATAAAGGAGTCTGAATACTTTTCTGAGCCCATTGTATATAATACAGTACTGTGCAAAGGTTTTAGGAAACCATTTGATATTTTTTTTCACCAAATATACCAAAAACCCTGGGTTCATCACAGCATAATACTCTTTCCTACTGATTTTCAGACCAATTCTTGGCTGCTACCTTTCCAAAAAAATTATTTCTCATTTTTAATACCGCATATACGTTTCCTGTATTTTCTGGTTGTATTCCCATAAAGAGAGTGAAAAGGAATTATATATGGTCAATATACTATTACTTAAACTATGGTATATCTAAGTTAATGGTGGCCTAAGACTTTTGCACAGTACAGTATATGAAACTTCTCAGATCACAATAAATTCAGCTTTTTGTCAGAATTCTTCCTGTTTATTAATCAAGGAGCTACTGAATGCTGTTCAATACAAGGTTTCACATACTTTATCCAGGTTCCAGATCCTAATCCTGATTAATAAATGAAATGCAGACTTGTTTGTGTGTTGCTACGTTTGGGAGGATGTGCTTGTGCTTGTCTATGGTTCTGGCTTGGGACCAGACCACATTGTAGGAGAAAATCAATCTTTGATGTCTGATGTTTTGTTTCGTGTGACGTTACAAGAAACTTTATTCGGTTTTGTCGAGCAAAGGCCAGAGTGACTCCGTGCCCAAGTGTGTGCAAAGTTCATTATTGTTAATTATAAAAACTCAGTATGGAAATCCTACAAGGAAACATTATGCTACACAAAAGCAGATATACCTGTTTTCTGAAAGAACCTGGTATATCACCAAACTATTTCCCCCGAGATTTATTCACATAGGTCCAGTCTTTCACACCTCAAATCCTTGTCTGTTCAATCTTGGTTTAGTTGATTAGACCACTCCTCAGTGTTTCCTGCAGAGGTTCTTTTGACTACTTTTAATTTAGAAAATTGTTGAGCTCTCGGGTAGCCAAAACATTTGAACAACGTTTGAACAAAATATTAGGCATGCCAGATACAAAAGTTATACTCAGTTATACTGAGAATCTTATTCATGTCATTTATTCTCTTTTCTGTTATAGAGACATAATACTTATGAAGACATTTGTAGTTATGTATGGATCATAATCTTCTCATTCTCCAAAATATGAGCGCTTACGATCATGTTGCCTTTAAAGATTCTGACTAGCTGCTATTGAATTCCTCGCAAAATAAAGATTATGACAAATGAAACTTCAGCCGCATTCCATAAACGAGGGTAAAATATGTTTTGGGCTTTATTATTAATGGATCACTATATGTGGATTACGTAAACATGCTGCAGGCTGTCCTAACACACTGTTTAGTTATTATTTAACTAGGAATGGACTTTAGATTTACATTCAGCTCAATGTTTTTAGTTCTGACTACTAAAATCAATATGATTTATACAGGTTCATCAATCTTATCTTTCTGTGTTTAAATGCAAGTGGTTTTAGTAGAATATAGCTTGGACATATGGCAAATTCCACCCGAGCTGGCAATGCAAAGCAGATGGTCATCAGCAACACTGTAGCACTGTCAGAAATGGGATTCAAACCCGGCGCCTCCAGGGAGGAACACAACCCCAGATAAAGAGAACCCATTTAAACAAATCAGGCAAAAATATTTGATCAATATACGTAATTGTTTATGTATGCAGGAAAATAACCAAATTGTAAGCAGCATAGAACTGCTTAATTTTAAGCCTGTAAGTGGAGAAAGTATTTGAACCTCTAGAAATTTTTTTTGCTTGCTCCTTTTTGACCTTTATGTATATCACTACTCAACCCTGTGAGAGGACAGTATACACTTCAACACAATGTGATAGTGTGTGAGAGTCTGTTTGTGATGCAAGCTGTTAAACAGTAATGAAACCTTTTAAGGTAGTGTCCCAAAACCTTTACTGCTCTCACCTGTTGCATGATTGTACTCTGTACATTATGTACGCTTACATTTATAGCATTTAACTGTTATCCATAGCAAATTACAGAAGTGCTCAGTACCACTTCCAATATATACTCTGTGTGTGTGTGTGGGGGGGGGAGGGGTGTGTGTGTAAATATAAATATATATTTAACTGTTTTACGTTTAAGCAGAAGTTGTTTGTTTTATCTCCTCGGTTTGGTACAGAAGTGAGAGCAGCTGCAAGCTTCAGCATGTCTAGGTGGGGGAAAATATTTACATGTCAGACAGTTTAACAGGCTGAGGTTAGAGATGGTGGTTAGCATGACTGATATAACGTCTCACAGGCTGGATTTGAATTTTGTAGGACCTTTTTATGTTTAATAATGGGTATTGTAATTGTTCATTATTTAAATCTCAAATGTTGAGGCGGTTAATTTAAATTCTTACTGTTAGTATTATAAAAAAGATTCCAAAAAGTTGGGACACTGAACAAATTGTGAATAAAAACTGAATGCAATGATGTGGAGGTGCCAACATTTAATATTTTATTCAGAATAGAACACAA
>JAUZST010014535.1:0-10571 GCA_034779995.1 Parotocinclus haroldoi
TATTTATTTAATTAACATCTAGGCCGCCCATGGAGGATGGGTCCCCTGTTGAGTCTTGGTTCCTCCCAAGGTTTCTTAATACCATTTTAGGGAGTTTTTCCTTGCCACTGTCGCCCTAGGCTTGCTCAGCTTGGGATTGGCCTTTTAGATAATGTATTACTGTAAAGCTGCTTTGAGACAATGTTACATTGTAAAAAGCTCTATATAAATAAAATTGAAATTGTAATTGAAATTGAAATTGAGAACAATGCTGTTACTTTACACAGATCCTGGTCTAGCCATTGCCTCTGTGGGGTTTGTAGAGAACTATTTATGATATTTTTCACGGGACACCACTAAAGATATGACACTTTGATACAAAGTAGTCAGTCTACTATTTGTATAACAGTGGAAATTTGCTGTGTCCTCAAAATCACTTAACACACGGTTATTAATTTCTAAAGCGCTGGCAACAAAAGTTGTTTGTTTGTACTTGTAAATAAACAGTATGTGTTGCAGTGGTTAGTATAAATTCAGACGTCTACTGATTTCCTCCAGGTTCTTCCAAGACATTCACCAGGTCAGTTGGTGTCTTTAAATTTCCCAGTGTCAGTAAGCTCAATGTCAATGTTCTTGAAATTAAAACATTTGCAAGATGTAATTCACCCTTTATGTGAGAGTCTGGTGCCTTCCTTCCCTTTCTGTTGGCACACAGAGACAACTTACTGTGTTCGAGAGATGGGAGGATCTCATGGTTCTGAAAAAGTGTCCTGTGCCTAATCAAACGTGATGCGTTCAGGGTACATGGTTGACCGTATTCACTAACGCTAGACACCCTTGACTCTGACTCGAATAAGCTGGGGTAAAGACACTGAGATAGCAGTCAGCCAAGATATCTGAAGTGTTGATAATATTTTATTTAATAACAATGAAGGTGCTTAATAAGTGACAGAACATTATCGGTGAGAACATACAGTAAGTGCAGCACATTACACGGCATCTTCATTGGCCACGTTTAAAGATTCATAATATACTACTTACACAGCACTGTTAATTATTAAATGTTAAATATAGTCGTTTAAAAATCAGCTGTATTTTGTGTTGAGGTAACACCCCAGGACACTCCTTCAACTGTCTCTAGTGATTAAGTAAGTAAATAGATGTCTAGTTCAATGTTGATACTGTTTAGAGTATAAAGACAGAAAATGCATTTAAGAGCAGTTGTAATAATATCGGTAAGAATCATTTGGCGGTATTACTTGTTGGCTTATGCTAAAACAGATGCAGACTCTGTGAACTTGAGGGACTCAGAAACTCACAAGATAAATCTGAGACCATAGGCATGTTTCTGTTGTTGTTTTTTTATTAAAGGATTATCAGCAGAAGTCTCTGTTAAATGTTAAAACTATAGAAAAAATATTATAGTTAATGTTTACATTTTTTTACACTTTAACATTGAAATGCAGCATTCCCCCTTACAGTGCAAGTGCATCCAAGTGTTTTTGGGGGATTGGGGATTGGTCTCATGCACGTCTAAGTCTCGATTAGGAACCATAGTCCCACCCAAGCGAGGGAATGCCTTGCATGATCCAGAGTATCTTAGTTTAAGCTAGTCTAACCTTAAACTGCTTCACTTGATTCACATCTGTGACTGATATACAGGTTCATTGCTGGTCAATTCTACAGTTTGTTTTTTAGGGCTGATGGACAGTGGAGAATCAGTGGTGCCCTGGGTCTACAAATAGTAGTGCAAGCAGACTAGGGGTACACATGCATGACAGAGAGGGGTGACATGCTTGGTCTGATTCATATATGATCCCTGCATATGCAAATTCTGCAATATGAAAGGATGTCTTTTAAAGCTTTGCTTAAATGTTCTCATAGTCACTACAGTACATTCCTATGAGTAATAAATAATCTACTACTAGAACAAGTGTTTATCGTTTCTGTAGCCATTTCCTCAGCAGTCAACCGGCTCCATCACCTCCATGACTACAGTACGCGGCCCAGTGAGGATGAGATTGCTGACCATCCTATAGTTCATTTCCAAAACGTTCACCCCATTCACACACACGACGAACTGGCACACCTAAACACATACACAAAATACAACGTGATATCAACACACCTTCAACTGATGCATTCTTACAAGGATCAATCCAAACATTCGGTAACATTATAAAAATACTTTTTATAATATTGTAAAATTATATTATATTATATTATATTATATTATATTATATTATATTATATTATATTACATTATATTACATTATAACACGATTTTACACAAACCTAATTTTGGATCTAATCCCAACTACCCAATATTCGATCATCACAACTATAGCATATATTTATTCCACTTAATTCCACTTAAGATCCAGCTTTTCATTTAAATTGTTTTACATATCATGTGAATTGTAATGGTAAATATTACACAGGAACACTAGTGGTTTCAGACCTTTAGCCTCCACTGTTGAAGTGAAATTGATCCATGAAGCAAAATTTCATTAAAGTGAAACTGTCTTAGTTTGTACTGATAATAAAATGATACATTTTAATGACATGTGTATGAACATCATTATCTCGGTGTTGTGTCTATAAAGGATGAAATGGAAAACTGTAGTCTCAGTATTGGTCGTTTCTCACACACTGGATGATCCGGTATGTTTTAACTAAACAGCGTCACCTACTGTTAAGGTCAAAATACACGAACATCACCCAGGAAAAAATGACAGTTTTATTGTGAACTTTCACAGTTTGATCATAAAGTTCACAGATCTACTATGATTTTTTTGATGGTAATTTGGCCACTTCATGGTTCCACTGTTAAATTTCATAGTACAATTGTAAACTTGGTTGACTTGACTAAATGTTACAGGCAGAGTTAAACTTAAGCTTTATAAATGTAACTTAATAAATTGATTGCTGATAAACACTCTGTCTTACCCGAAACTTGGTTAAGACCAGATAAATATTTAGCCTTAAACGAAGCCTCCCCTCCTGGGGACAGTTATGTTCAGTGCTAAGTCCTATTATAAAGCCGATTCATGTGTTATAAAAAAATACATTTTTTAATGTGACTAATCCATTGTTATGCATGTCTACACCATAGTCTTTTTAGTTTATCACTATTTACCACCTGGTCCTGATTTAAAATGTCTTCAGAAATATGCTTACTTTCTTTCTTGCTTAGTAATTTCATCAGAAAAGGCTTTAATTGTTGGCGATTTTAACATTCACTTTTAAAATATACAGGATCAATATGACATTACTTCTGAGTGCATTATAGAATCCATGAATGTCACTCACCGCTGTAACATTTACATTTACAGCATTTAGCAGACACCCTTATCCAGAGTGACTTACAGTTCATGCAGTCTTACAATCCAAGCAATTGTTGGCTAAAGACCTTGTTTAAGGACCCAACTGAGGTATCTTGGCGGAGGAGGGAGTTGAACCCTGGACCGTCAGGTTCAGAGTCCACTACCCTAACCGCTAGGCTACCACAGTCTAACCATACCTTAGATCTAATAATAAAAAAATAAATGATCAAAGAGATTTATGGTGATCTGGGATTTTGGATTTCTGACTTCTTGTCTCCTTTGTGCTCAGGTTTATTTATTGCTGGGGAGGTGGGTTGCTGATGTCCCATGTGATCCCTTATGGCTTTGTTACGTTTTGGTTCTTCTCCTTATAGCCATGCTGCTATCGCTAATGCTGCCAGCCTTCATGCTGTACATTAGTGATTTTTAATAGACTCCTGTACCAGATACCATGGCCTGGCCCCACCAGAGGGCAGTAACTCTGCATCCTTCAGTTGGCAGGTGCCGATGTGTCTCCAAGGATTGTCCCGTTGAGGACTCAAATGTCCTACAGTGACTTTGTGTATCAAACGAAATAATTGCTTATATACATATTTGTTCGGATATTTTATTCCATTTTTCTGTTATTATTTACTTAGTATTACTATTACTACAAATAACATCTAAGTCACCCAAGGAGGATGGGTCCCATTTTAAATCTTGGTTTTGCCAAGAATTCTTCCTTTTAACGTTTAGGGACTTTTTCCTTGTCAATGTCTCTTGGTCAAACTGGAATTGGAATTAGAATAAATAAAAGTATTTATATCAGATAGTAATAATTATATTACACTTGACTCACATAAGCGCACATGTCTGAACACACGTGAATGTGGGAGAACGCCAGATTTATATTGAACATATGTATGAAAGAAATGCTGTATATAGGTTAACTATATTAAAAATGTTACAAATAATGAAAAGCAACTGCTTTCTCTTTGTACTAAACTATATTTCCCAGAATGCAACATTTCACACCTTCATTCCAACAGCAGCAGCTGGACCACTTGGATCGACACCCTGAATGTGACATGGTCCACTTCCCCTGACAACAAAACCCCAACCCACAGCATCTCCAACAATCTAGAAACATGCACACACATGCACAACACAAACCAAAGCACACAACTCTTAAGTGTACATTCGGAACCTAGAATATAGCATTTGATATTGTCGTTACACTACACTGATTAGCTAGCATGTGTGTGTTTGTGTTCTAAAAGACACTTACAGTCAATGTCCTTTTAATGTAATTCCCTCCAGGTCTCTGCAACTCTTCAGGACTCACCTGCCGCTTCAAAACTGACAAAACACACATACACAGGGTACCTGCTGTTACAACCCTAAATCAAAAATGCTAGGATGTGGATTAATCCACACTGGCCAGCTAGTGCCCACCCATCAACTCTGGGCGCAAGGGTAGAAACAACCCTATATGAAGCGCCAACCCATCATAGGGCACACATGGCACACACCACTTTAGAGACTCCAGTTAACCTAACACGCATGTCTTTTGACTGTGGGAGGAAACCAGAGTACCCTGAGTAAACCCACACAAAAAGGACCCAGGCCGCTCCACCCTGGGATTGATCCCACGACCCTCTTGCTGTGAGGCAGAGGTGCTACCCACTGAGTCACTGTGCTGCCCTGCTGGGATGACATAGAAAATGCAAACAAAATAAAAAACGTTCCCTACATATACTGTGACTTTCATGTCATTGCAGACAGTGTGGACCTGACATAGGTCAGGTTCTCTTTGGACAACTTCATTTTATTTGTTACTAAACACCTATTCCTGCATGTTAGGTCTTCATCACATTAAAAAAGTTGGGAAGGGGGAAATTAATGAATTAAACAAAACAAAATAGTTATGCGATTTTAATCGGGTGATGTCAAGAGATGTTTGTATTAATTAACTGGTACAAGAGTAGCATCCAGGAAATGATGAGTCTCTGATAAGCGAAGCTAGCCATAGGATCTTCAGTTTGTCAGCAAACGTATGAGAAATGTTGTTTAATGTGCCTCAAAGAAAGACTAGAAGGGATATATAATAGTCTGTATGGTCTTTTTTGTCTTTTTCAAAAAGGATTTTTAGTGCAACTTTCATTCTATCAAGATGACTTCTTTTCCATGGATGCCCATGCATTTATCAACAAGACAATGCAAAACAAATCAAATCAGAAAAGTTAGGACTGACATATGGAAATCCCTTCCAGTCTTTCCAACTGTTTTCTGACACCTTTGTTGATCACTGGAGATAATCTGCCCACTTTCGCTCCTCAAAGACTCAGCCTTTTATACACACTGATTTTGTACCAGATCAGTATAATGAAATGTAGTTATTCACCTCAATACTAAACATAAATTGTAAGGAGCACTGTGTTTTTTATAGTTTTACATTTGTTTGCCATCCCAACCTTTTCTGATTTGGGCTTGTATAATACATGCTTTCAGCAGCATTCATCAGGTCAGGAGATTTTTCTGAACAGATGTGACTAATTTATATTTAGATACCCATTACAGTTAACCCATCGCAGTGGAGTCACCTGTTTGCATTGTAATAATTGTGTCTGTTGCGTGTTCGTCTGAACGATGCATAAGTCTGAAATGGTACGAGGTACAGAGCGACCCATTTTAGATTTGTAGTCAAGCATTAGTGCTTTTACAGATCTTTTTCATATACATATACTACATTCTGTTTTCTTATCACTGATTCAACCAGTTTTACTCAATGCATGTAGCGACATATACCTGATTTTGGGCTATGGAGCACAGGAGAATCCTTGCAATAGTAGTTGCTCCTGCTGCCATGACGACCTCTAGTCATGGTCTTCTGTTTGGTTGGGCCAACTGAGAGAGACAAAAAGACATCAAGAGCATAATCTCTGCAGGCTAAACGGATATTAAATGCTATTATGTTAAGCTCCTACAGATTTGTAAACACACATCTGCAAGTTTTTCTTTCTGTGAAACTTAATTTTAACCTCAGTGTCCCAAAGAAAATGTTTTAGCTCTTTTCAAGTATAGCTTGAGGCAGAAAAGCTGTATTTTGTGGGTACAAGGGCAAAAGGTACATATGTCACGTCTTAATACTGTTCATTTTAGTTGCCAAAATCATATATATATATATATATATACTGCAATTATTGGCAGCTTAACATGTCAGAAGTGAATTGCTGGCAAGACATTTGGCAACGTCAGTGCAGATGAATCTGAGATACTTCATGTTTTGTCTGGTCAGTGTCTTTTCATTTTTTAATGAACACCCATCTCTGCATTTCATATCTATAACACATTCCAAAAAAGTTGGGACAGGGGTAATTTCTAGCTAGGAATACATACGTGATTTTCAAACAGGGTTATTATAATCAGTATTCAGTACATACAGGCCAAGGGTGCAAGCTTAAGCAGAACACCCATTATCTATGATCCCTCAGACAGCACTGCATCAAGAACCGCCATTCAACAATAGCTGATATAACCACATGGGCAAGGGATTACTTCGGGAAACCTTTATCAAGCACTACAAAATAGAGTTATATTCACAAATGGCACTTAAAACTTTAAAACTTAAAAAAAAGCCTCGTGTTAAGCATGCCCAGAAGCAGTGTCAACTTCTCTGGGTTCAGAGGCATCTAGGAGGTACCATCACATTGGAAATGTCTATTGTGGTCAGATGAATCAGTATTCCAGGAAAAAAAATGGACACTGTGTAATCCAAACCAAAGACGAAAAGGACCATCCAGAATGGTATCAGCAACCGGTCCAAAAGCCAGAGTACATTCAGATCTTAGAGCAACAAGAGCTCTTCAAGAAGTCATCTTTTCAATGTACAACCAAATACTGCACTCATAAAAAAGGCATGGCTATAATAGAAGAGAGTATAGATACTAGACTGACCTGCCTGTAAGAATTTCTGAAAGATTTTAAATAAAAAAAATGACAACAATGACCCCGTATATCTTAAGACGTGTTTGAATGGCACAAAATAACACCTGCATTAAATTACTTGGTATCCCATTTGCCAAAACAAAGTGAGAAAAGGCAACAGTGTTAAATGCTTTATCGTCCCAACTTTTTCGGACTGTATTGCAGGCCTGAAATACAGGAATGGTTGTTTATTAACATATGGAACGAAGCTCAACAGGCAAAACATAGTTGTTCATATACGGACAAACGATATACGACTTCGCCAGTCAGATTTTACTAAGGCTTGTTTTGTATAGGGGGTTAGAGTTGTGAAGGCACTGTCCAATGCAGTAGTGTGTTCTTGCAAGATGTGTGGTGTGGTAAGGTGCCCAATCCTACAGCAGGTTATAGTCCCTGAACTACTGGCTATCCAGGTGGTGCTCTAAAAACAATGTGGACTTTAAAAACAATTGGACAAATTTTGAGGGTAAGCCTGGCCTTTTAGGACAGGGCTGTGTCCATCCCACTCGGGAAGGTGCTGCTCTCATCTCCTGCAATATTGCACATACTCCTATGGCAGGATTAGTTAAGGGCTAACTATCCAGAGCCGGGGTCAAGCAGCAGACAACTAGTCTTAACCAACTGACTGCTGGTAGCCATGTACCGTAACCCAGGTTTAATTTTATTAGAACTGTCTATTACCCACATCTAAACCTTTATCTAAATGCACCTAAAAAGTCATCTTAAATAATCTCATTAAGCGAAACACAGATATCTTCTCTAGAAATAGCAATCTTAAACTAGGATTACTTAATATTAGATCACTGACAAACAAAGCAGTAATTGAATGAATGAATTAAGTGTATTAATCACTGATAAACACTTACACACCCTCTGACTTTCCGAAACTTGTAGTAGACCAAGTTTAAGGCTAAATACGTAGACCTAATAAATGAAGCTCCTCTCTAGTACTTTCAACAGAAAAAAAAGCTTTGATTGTAGGTGATTTTAGCATTCACTTTGAAAATGAGCAGGATCCATTTCAAATTGCTTTTGAGTCTATTTTATATTTCATGAGTATCACTCAGAATGTAATCATAGATCTAATTTAGATCTAATATTAACGTTTGGTATCGATATAGATAACCTAGATATTTTTTGCAAAAAAGTGATTTGTTTTCTGATCATTATCTTTTTGAACTATATGTATCAAATAAAATTCTACTTCTCCCTCGTTATCCACCAGGCGCACTATTACTTATGATACTCCAGCTACATTCGTTAATAACCTTCTAGACTTAACATTTGAATGTTATGTTATGTTATGTTATGTTATGTTATGTTATGTTATGTTATGTTATGTTATGTTATGTTATGCTATGTTATGTTATGTTATGTTATGTATGTAGTTGCTCCTGCTAGGGTAAAATACATTAGGGAAAAATAGACTAGCACCTTGGTGTAATGACCACACCTGTACTTTAAAGCAAAAAGCTCTGAGTTTAGAACGTAAGTGGTGACGTAGTATACTGGAGGTATTTAAGATCGTTTTAAGGGATAGCTTGGCAGAGCATAAACAAACCCTTACAAAAGTTAAAGGTGTGTATTTTTCCTCAAGCATAGGGAAAAATAAGAATAATCCTAGATTTCCAAGTAATACAATCTCCAGATTAACCTAAAACATCACAGAAAGTGACTAAAGTTCAGCATGATTTTAACACTAATGACTTCATGACTTATTTTAAACAATAAGCAAAATAAATCTTTGGCAAATAAATCTATGCTCATCAGATCACCCAACATTTCACATGAAGCACTAGTGTACCTGTTTGTCTATTTAACTATAAATTAGAACTAGAATCTTTTACCCCAATTACCAATACTGAATTGTCCTCACCGATCAGTTTGGGATTGGCCTAATAACATAATATAATATTGTAATGCTTCTTTGAGGCAATCCTCCATTGTAAAAAGTGCTGACTTGGGTTGCCTTTGGTTTTGCCCCTGACTGTTGTATCTGCTGATTTGTTGTTACAACTTCTGTACCGAATCCTGCCTCTCTACATTTGGCTCAGCTGTCTGGATATACGTTGGGTGCCATACAGTATTTTTATGCAAATCTTAACTCTGACTTCTTACTTAAAGTGCAGTCTTGTTTTTTAATATCTATACAGACTATAAATAAAACGCTAATAAGAAACAGAACACCGATTACCAAATCCTAAACCAAAGATAAACCGGCGGCTGGTGAAAAACACTGAAAACAATTGAAAACGAAGTTCCACAATAGAAGAATCTGTGTCTTTTCAGCATTTCGTCCATGCACTGATTTAACTACAATTAAAATGTTTGCATTCATAAATATGGATGGACTCACCTGTTGTACGGGGTGCCATTATACCGTCCACCCAGCTTCATCAATTACCAGCTCATGTCCTTGGAGATGTTTGGGAAGGTCTGTGTCAGGTGTATATGAGTAAGGATGTGTGTGTAAATGTTTAAACAGAGTACACAGTGCATGTGGTGGAGCTACAGAGCCTCGTTGCCAAGCTCTATTAGAATGAGATAAGAACTTAACGCTCTCGCTCTGCTATTCTTTCACTCTCAGTTATTTTCCACTGTGTATTAGGCTTTGTACTTAAACAGTAGATTAAAAACAGCCCAGTGACGCATGAGAGTAAAATGACAACAACCAAAAAGACATTTAGATTGTTTTCTGCATGTTCTTCATCCGCATCATCACTGTAACTATTATCCTTATTCTCACAATCATGTTACTCCTTTTGTTGTGACTTTGATCTTCGCTTCAATCTTAACCATTATTAGGAAGGTTTATGCATTTATTCATCTTTGCTAACCCCTAACCATATGGTATCTGTGCTTCCGGAGCTTATCTAAGACACTGTGTCTCTGTGGCCTTTGTGCTTTGTTGAAGTCAGACTTCTGAGAAGAAATTGAATATTCCAGGGAAGGACTGCGGTGGCCTAGTGGGTAAGGTACTGAACTATGGACCAGAAGGTCCAGGGTTTAAATCCTACCTCTACCAAACTTTTTGGACTGTATGAAGTCACTCTGGCATCTGCTAAACGTAAATGTAGAACTGCTACTTCTGTTACATTTACGACTGTAGTGGCCTAATGGTTAAAGTACTGGACTATGAACTATGGACCAGAAAGTCCAGAATGTCCAGAGTTCAATTCCCATTTTAGCCAAGCTACCACAGTTGGGTCCCTAAGCAAAGCCTATACACACGCACACACACACACACACACACACACACACACACACACACACACACACACACACACACACACACACACA
>JAUZST010014536.1:0-10571 GCA_034779995.1 Parotocinclus haroldoi
GTGTGTGTGTGTGTGTGTGTGTGTGTGTGTGTGTGTGTGTGTGTGTGTGTGTGTGTGTGTGTGTGTGTGATTGTGTGTGTCCTGTGAATGTCTAAAACACCAGGGAAAATCAAGGGAAAAGGAAATATCTGAATATCCCAGCAAGTAATGGGTTGGGGGCTATCTTTTAGGCTATGACCAGAACAGTCCTGGCATCTTGAAAGCCACCATACTGGATCAAGGGTAAGATTTTTTTTCCAATGGGAAGATGGTAATGTAACATCAGCAGACTAGAATTGTCTCAGAAATCGATCAGCCAATGAGACCAGTTATCAACAGAATCAGAATTCTTTTTGAATTTTGACTCACCCTGAATATAAAAATTATCCTTTTTAGACTAGAAACCAGTCACTTTGAATTATTTGTACAGGAGTATATTGTATTGGGAATTCTTAATAATTGATACACTATTCTTCATTAAATGCATAAAGCCATTAACACTACTCTGAATATACAGTACAATACATTAAATTGTTGTGTAAGTTGTATGAATTTGGGTAATAATTATTTCAAAAATTACATAGAAAAACATGAATAAAATATATTTCGATTTCAGATCGCTGTGCAGGTGAAAGTAATTTTCTTAAAAGCATTCCAGCTTGAGCATCCTTGGTTTGATCCTGAGCTCAGGAGTTTGCATGTCCTCCCCTTGTCTATGTGGGTTTACTCTGGGCACTTCAGTTTACAGCAAAAGACATGCATTGGGTTAATTGATTATGCTAAATTAGCCTGACATGAGTATGTCTGATTAGTTTTGAAGTAACCTTGTTTATGAATGTAATGGTTTGTGTTATATACTGTATATATAAATAGGCTGAAAGTGATGTTAAAAAGACAAAGTCTTAATAAAGAAATAAGAACTTTAAAAAATCAAACGACAAATTACACTGTCAACTTTGATGAAGTACCAATAAGAACCCCTTGCTAGTAGCCACTTGCTTCTGCTTCTGAAGGTGTAGGTTCAGATCCTGGGTGGGGCTTGCAATATGAAGGACAGGTGGTTCATATATGAAACCCTGCACTGAACTGGGACCCTGACCAATATGTTCTTCTGCGTTTCCCCAGTGAATTTCCTGTTATGATCCAACCCTGACCAGGAAATAAAGCAAGATCAATTGGGTTAACAGAATTTAGTATTTCAACCTCAGGACTGATGTAATCAAATCAGATGGATTTTTGTGACCTCTTGAAATGTAGTGACTTGGATGAAGGACACGTGTCTTCAAACTCTGAAAAATCATTGATATTCTTCCATAGACCTTATCTCAGGATGTCACAGCAGTAAGCCAAGAAGAATGGGAGTGATTACCCCTGGAGAAGTTCAACAGAGCAACGCCAAGGGCAGCGAGGTGGTAATTTGGAGGCTTTGGATTTAATCAAAGTCACTGACCTCCATTGCCATTAAGGCATTTCAATGAGCTTGGAACACCAAGACAGGTCTGTGGACAAGGACAGGCTGCATCTGTATGCTGCCATTTGGGTTATGTTCTGCCAACCATTATAAACCTTTTTTAGGAAGCACAATTGGTATGTTAGGGATCAGGGTTTAACCTAATCACACCAAGAAGTAATTTTGCAAAATGATGTCAGTCAAGGCTCAAAGTCTGATTAATTCCAGAATTATAGGGGGTTTTAAAAATGCTTTGCATTTTTACCAGCTGTGTACTGGCAATTTGTGGTTATTTTGCATAATTATGGAGATGGTTACAAAAATGGTTAAAATTGGTTATTCCCAATTTTTAATGGACCCCTTCAACCTCTGTTTATCTTTAATCCATTCAACATATTAAGTTGTCTGAATGCTGGTGTTTTCTTTTATCCTATGGAGTCATGTTTTATTTTTTTTTCCATATAAATCATACATATTAAAATACTATTTATATTCAAAAGCTTTACTGGTTTAATTCCTAATGCTAATTTGTTAATACAGTATATTCTTAAACTGTAACAAAAATATCAATGCATTTATCTCTACTACCAAGCATACTACAGTATTGACAGTGGAGGTTTTATTGTGCTCCCTTAGGAAATAAATCTTAGTGGATTAAAAGTCTGGTTTGGTTAAGTGGTTGGGTATAATCCTTGCCTCGTACTATTGTTGGATGCTTTAAGCTACACAGAACTCAGCATGTCAACAATGATTTATTACACAAAGCGCCTATAACCCAAAGTTGTTAAGCTCACTCTTAAAATGTAGGTAAACATAGACATTTTATGGAGAAAAAAAAACAAAACCCTAATAACCCTATGCCATCACAGTCTGTAAAATGCATGGTGTGTTGAAATGACCTTAATAAATTGTAAGAAGTACACTTAAATATTTCATCCTCGTATTTACTCAAAAGACACCACAATGTCATCTAGAACCTTGTTGCGGTCGGAGAATTTGTGTTTATTTGAAATTACATTAAAATTAATGTGAAAGAACAATTATAAACATAGTTGCCACAGTTGCAATGTCATGACTGTACATTAAAAGAGATGCACAGGTATACATTTCCACACAAGCCAGAACTTGGCCTCAGTTGTGTTTTTTAATTGTACTACGTCAAAACGTCAATGAATAGCAGTTCTGAATAAACAGAAAATATGTATAGTGAGTACTCGCTATTTGAATACAATTATTTTTCATATACAGCTTTGTCTGACTAATTTAAGGCTCTCGTAGTGATATCAATCTTATTCTAAGCATGTACACTCCAGGGGAAATAAATTAACCAAACCCCAAATGGCCTCAGAAGACAAGAAAAACAATTACCAGAAGGCTGTGTCATGCAGGTTGAGTGTCTGGAAAATGTGTTAAAAGGCCATTGCTGTCTGAGAAAAACACAGAAGAGTGAAGACAGCCCTATAGACAGATCAGTGTGAATGCGTATAAACATAAAGTGATCCTAGATGCAACACACAACACAGAATGTACACTTCCATTCAGTCATCATTACTCCTGGTTCATCAAACTACGTTAAGATAATGAAGGGCAGTCATAGTATAGTCATAGACTCTCATTCTCAAGGGCAGGATTAACAATTTCCGATCCTCATAATAGACCTGTCAATTTTTTTCATTTTTCAAATTGAGCTTCAGTTTTACCATCATTTCATGTTTACATGTTACAAATGCTTTTATGAACTTACTGAGATGTCTAAAATATTTGTCTTCTTTCATTAGTAATTCTCAGTGACAAGAGTAAGAATGGGGACTTAACCTAGTGGTTAAGGTACTGGACTATGGACCAGAAGGTCCAGGGCTCAAATCCTACTGCAGCCACAGTTGGGTCCCTGAGCAAGGCCCTAAACCCATAATTGCTTGGATTGAAATACTGTTTTAATTGTAAGTTGCTATAGTAAATGGCATAAATGTAAATGTAAGAATTGGATAGATACAGGAAGGTGGTAGTGTGAGCTATTTAGAAGATCACAAATGCAACACAGGTTTACACCTGATTAGACAAAAACAATGGATATGGAAGTGAACATTAATCTACTTTTCTAACACAATTACTTAAGGACACAAACAATAAAATTAGTTTGTAGAGTTATTAGAGTTATTTTGACATTAACTCAAATTACAATTGCATAAACCTAGAACAGGTGAATAACTTATACTGGTTGGAGATTTTATCATGGCGTAATGTCTCATATACAGGTAATACAATCTTGCAGGACAATTATTAAATCCGATTCTTTCCATGTGGTGTCTGGTTATAGAACTTTATTAAACAGGTAGTCCTGACCTTATGATTGGTTGGGAAGAGTTCTCACCATGCTAATTATTGTGATGACAGCATGTTTTTTTCACACCTTTTCGCTGTAGGCTGACTCAATTAACGCATTGCCAAGTAAGTACAAGTTTTATGCACACAGACATATAAAAATCACAAAATAACTCTAATAACCAACTAAATTTGATTGCTTAATTGACATTTCATCTTCACTTATTTTTATTTTGTTTTTCAAACTAATGTTACTTGGTAGTGTTATATAAACTATATAGTTTTTGTAGATTGCATATAGTTAGAACATGTTACTGTTGCATATTGTGGAAGGTATTGGCAGTATTAAAGCATATTCAGTATGAAAATTTGAGACTAATTTCATTTGGCTTTTTTGTGAAAAAAAAAACAAACATTTGTATTAAGCCAGTAGAACACCTTAGGTGGTGGACTCTTCACAGCTTTATTATTTGTAATAACACACTCCCATTTGTGTTCTATTGTTTAAATGGATCTTAACTGTCTCTTGGAAAGAACACGGCAGTAGAATGGTAGGAGGTTTAGATAACTATGTACCTGCTTTAAATTTAGGAAATTAATCACAATGATTGGCATCATGCTCCCTCATACAAACTGATGAACTGACTAAACTACCCATAATTGTAACCAGCTGCCTATGATAGCATGCATTGAATGTCATGGTGTTCATTATCATCCCACTGCTTTCCCATCTCTTACAAGTTTGCAATTTATTCAGACCTCAAATCACCTGCTTGCTACATAATTGGAAGTGAATAATCCATTAAATATATATGAGCTCAGTAAATAACCATCATTAATGAACGGATCTGGCTAAGTCGTTGCAGCCACAATGGTTTGCTTCCATTTTATCAACTACAGAACTCTTCTTTGTATCTTGACACAGAAAAGACAGGGCAAGCTCAGCTAGCAGAATGGAACGGTACCACTGTAATGCATAATGACATTAATGGCAAGACTAAAGTGGCTACCATACAGATCATCTCCAGTTTATATTACACTTCTCTTCAGCAGCATCAACTTGACCTCATGGCCCTTAGCCTGTCCAAACTGGCCATCTGGTTGTCTTCCCCATGTTTGTGTGGGTTTACTCTGGGTACTGGGTACACCCAACTGCTGGTGTAATGATCTGGGGAGCCATTGCATATGACAGTCACTTCTAGTACTGATACAAGTGAGATTAACAAATGAGCAATATTGCAGCAATGTGCGGAACAGACACATATCGACAAGAATTGTCATTGTCAATGAGTGTACATAGCCTGTTCACACTGGAGAATAAAAATATAATGAACTTATACAACACTTTAGTGCAAAAAAAGAAACAATTTTTACAGTGGGTAGGTTAAGATGCAGATACATTTATCAATCCTAATCAAATATTTCACTAAACTAAGATAATTCTATGCACATTCAATAAAACTAATCCAATCTAAAAATGCCATTTACTGTAAACACTTGTTGGTCTGTAACAAGGAGCCAGTGCTAATTTAGTTTGTTGCACAGGCTGCAAACCTGCTGGACTGCAACCTTTAAAGACTTGAAGTGACCAGTCAGTCTGGATTGGAGACAATACCTTCAGGACCAATATACTGAATATACTCGCAAAGATGTGTGTTCAGATTATTCTGATGACTCACAACTCTGCTGAGCAGTACAGCTCGAATCACATCATCAAGTCTGCTGATGACACAACCATGGTGGGCCTTATTTGCACAATATTGAGTCAGTCTACAGACAGGCGCTAAAGCAACTTGTGGAATGTTGGCTGAAGCAACAATTGCCCTTTCTGTGTATCTCTATATAGTTAGGATTCCAACACTTAAAGCTTTCTACCTTTTCAAATGCTGCTGATGTGTCTCTAAAATTCAGAGCAATAAGTCTAAAATTTTGGCAGGTTCCAAAAAAACTTTAAATATATTGCATGTGTTGAATAATTGGACTCATTTATGTACTTGTTTGAAAAGAGTCCTACACTGAAATTTTCTGTCATCCACCGTGCTGATTTTTGGAGTATTTTGAAGTGTGAAATATAAAGTTTGTTTCCTCTGGTGACAGAAGCGCCATGGCCGCCATTCCTTTACTCTGACACAAAAGCACATGCAGAGTATAGTCATATAGCCTGACTGGAAATGTAATGAGGTTTTTCATAGCTTATTTTCTTCTAGTTACCAGTCTTATTATCTTCAAATTTATATTTGATCATTGGGGTCAATTTTAAACCACCATCAAATTCTTATAATTACTCAAGTCTGTGTGTCAAATTGAAGTTTGTTTACTGACTACCTAAATGGCCCTAATATAAAAAAAATACTGCCTTCCTTAAACATTCAGGATTTACAGTATATTATGCAACTATGGAAAATATATGTATAATTCCATAAAACCTCAGTGACCTAAAATTTGTAAAAAAGATATTTATGTTGTTGTAATGGTTCTATTTGATTTCTAAGTGTTTTTCTTTTAATTAGATTACAGGGTATGTGCAATTTTGAGCTTATTTCATGAGCTTATATGCAATATCTACTAATGATTACCTTTATTATATAGTACACACAATACTGGCAGGGAAATACAAATACAACAATGTATATATATATATATATATATATATATATATATATATATATAATTTCATTTATGCAATACGTACGTACACAGTGTGTGTGTGACTTCACAGCGTATTTGTGGTTTTCACTGAAACAAAGCAAAAGCACGCAATGCTTGTTATTGCTTTATCTTTTGACTTGGATACAAATGAGCAACCCACTACCACCTTGCAAGTGGGTCACATCCAATTCTCTCCGACTGTTCCCATACACGCTTGTCTCCTCTAAGTTTGTCATCTCAACTATATGCTTTCAGCTTGATGTGTTATGAAGAACTCAAATGCTCATTCTGTGTCTTTGACGTTGCTGACAGCGTACCTGGTGGCGTCTGGTACAGTTTGGATGACATTCGCAGCACTATCCTGTCATTCAAGAGTGGAGAGAGACCAAAATAACTTTCCATTTCTTGGGAAGTAATGTGTCTGCAGGTGGTTGAGCGGCGGGAAGGTTAACGCTAAGGGCCTCACTTTCATCAAAGAAGTATGCCTCATAATAAGGTCCTCTTCAACATTGTCCTCTATATCAGACAAATTATGTCATTTTCAGTGTCTAAATGTCTAAAACTTTAGAGATTATATTCAGTTGAGAGACAACATAAGATACTGTAGCGAGAGAAATGATTTAGAAGGCTGCTGTGCAAGTTTATATATGTTTTCTTGCAGGAACCACATTTCCCTGAACGAGTAGCAGGGGAAATAACAACTATGTGAACTCGCGCTTGCACAGGTTTGATATTTCTTTGATATGGTCCCTACAGCAAAGGAACACTGCAGAGACTTCAGTATAACCCAAAACAAATGTCTGTAAAATTTTTATATTTTTATGTTTAATACAGGTAAAACAGTCTGATGTCACACTGACCCCAAACCATACAAAATCTGTATTGGATACTAAAAATATAGCACCTGTCACATCCATGGAGTGCTCACGCGACCACACCCGGCCTATCTCACCCGCCAGTAGGACCAGTTCCTCATCAGCACCTGCCTATATAAGCCTCAATTCACCAGTCAGTCTCTGCTAAGCTTCTTGGTTCACCCCTAGTTGCTCCACGTTCTACCTGTGCTAGTATTTATCGTTTGCTCTAACCGTTGCCGACTGTTTTCAGTGTTCCGATTCTGTCTCCGCTCGCTCCCTGTTTTTCCTTCCGCACTGGCTGTGTTTTGACCCTGGACTGTCTATTGGTTTGAATTTGCCTGCCGTTTATACTAATAAGCTCCTGCTTTCCTGCAACGCCGCGCTTGAGTCCTCTCCTTCCATCGCCGTGCATCACAGAACCATGTTCATTTTACATTTACTCAGCTATCCCCGTTAAATTATGCAAAGGCATTCAATTTGAACAAAAATTATAATGTTAATCACACTTAGAGATGTTAAACATGGGGTCTGCATCCATGTTATGGCTCAGAAGCACACGCTTCCAAGCACAGAAATACCCGAGCGCACACGAATGCTTTCTCCTGAGCCCACATGAACACTGTCTCTCGAGTACTAATTAAAGATAAAGTTCACCTGCATCTGACCTAGTGGAGTCCGAGGAACCCCACCTCCATTTTAATTTAAACCCCAAACATCTGCTGGCTAGATGGGAAGTAATTCTCGGATTTCCTTTTGATCCGTACTGAGCATTTTCTTATTGTGATACTGGTTACCGACTGCTTGTAAAGACAATGCTCCACCGTAAAGAGTGCTGTAGAAAATATATGTGACTATGACTTGGATTTCTATTGCTCTATAAGCGTATGCATATAGACCTTTCAATTGATCTATTGATCAGATTATTAGGCTGCATCTAAACTTAATCCTGTTAATACATTCATTTATAGAGATGTCCTAAAATCATTCACAAATTTAGGCTTTTTTAGGTATACAGTAGTTAAGTAAAAAAAATCAATTAGCAGCTTTCTCCAACGGTAAACTTCTGATTAGCATTCATATTCACATACTGATTAAGCACAATTTCAATATTTCTGCTAGGAATAATTTGTTGCTCAACCTCTGCCTGCCTACTCTGATAGTCTACAAAGAGAAAGTGTGCTTCTGAATATGATATTTAGGATTATAGTCAAGTCTGGGTTTAGGTAAGCATTAAATACTCTTGGGCAGGGCCAAATCATTTATTTTGCGCGCTTATTGCGCACAGAGAAAGTGTGATACCAACTGGCAGACTGTCAAATCAGTCAATCTGTCTAAACATTCTGTACTCCAGTCCCATAAACACTGACATGCAACAAATCCTCTCAAACTGTGCTGGTCTTCTCTGTTCTGAAAAACTTGCTTTTCGAATGTATCCATATACAGTATCTCACAAAAGAGAATACACCCCTCACCTTTCTGTAAGTGTGTGTGTGTCTGTTCCGTGGGTGTGTGAAAGGTATTATGTAAATGTAACAAATTATTATTATTATCATTATTATTATTATTATTATTATTATTATTATAATATCAAATAATGCAGCTTCAATTGGATTAACTGGCCTTTGAGTCGGCTTATTAGTTGATCCCTTTTACTTGCTCCCTTTGCTTTCCAGGTACTCTCCAAAAACACCTTCAGCACCAAACATCAATAGATTTCCCAGCACACTTTTTTATTGACCAGCAATCACATTTAACTCTTCAAGTTTCTCCATTCTGGTCATG
This sequence comes from Parotocinclus haroldoi, assembly GCA_034779995.1. Lineage (NCBI taxonomy): Eukaryota > Metazoa > Chordata > Actinopteri > Siluriformes > Loricariidae > Parotocinclus > Parotocinclus haroldoi. The sequence continues at coordinate 9,040 of JAUZST010014536.1, forward strand.
CTGAGCACCGATCTGTGTCCTATATCCTGATTGCTAGGACCTCTATTGTAGGCAAAAGCTGTTCACCACTTCTGAATTTTACTGACATAAACACTGCTTTCATCATTGAGCTAAAGTGATATTCAGAGCTGTGCAAAAGCCTTAGGCCACCATTACGTTATATATAGCATTGTTTTAACAAAATTTGCATATGGTATCAAAAACTGAAAAAAAAAAATGGGTTCGGCATACCAATTCAACAACATCAACCCCTGCCGAGCTCTGTGAGGGGCAGGCTATGCCTGAAATTAAACTCCACTAGTTTGTTTGCATTTGTGGAGTTAAACACATGCAAACACATACACACACACACACACATAGACACACAGACACAGTATTGTGTTCTTATCAAATTCCTCTGTAGAAGAGCTCAGCAGTCAGTTATTAAGTCTGCCTCTGGAACACTGGTAAGTCATTAGTATTGCAATTAAATCCCATTAGAATGAACAAGTTTACAAAAGCATGAGCTTGATTAATCAACACACAACAATTAAGCATTGGCTTTTGGTGTGCAAGAAACACCATTTCTAGAGCTTTAAGCAATCACATAGATTATCAATTATTCGCTGAAGCTGTGAAACAGAAACTTGCAACGAAGAGCATCTAACAATCAAAACTAAACTAATGGTTAAGTAGTCAAATTGATTTCCTTTGTTATGCTAGTACATAACTATAGCGCCCCCTGCCAAAAATAGTATGTAAGACCTATTAAAAGATGCATAAATTTAAGGCGTGGTGATAAACTCACTATGTAGTTATCTATTCGTATTTATATTACAGATAAAATCCATGCAAGTAAACTCATTTTGCCTGTTACCTGATAGCACAGTGTCATGAAAAATGTTTTACTTCTTTTTGATTTCCACAGTTTTGCAAATTTGTCACTCTAAATGATTTCAGGTATTCATAGAAAACGTAAAAGTACATGAGGGGTTTTAAAATACTGTAATTATCTATAAAATAATTGATGAAAATGATGAAAATGACAAATGCGTACTAGCCATTAATAAAAATGGGAGTGTTTATGCCACCTTTATCAGCCACAACCAGAGAGATCGGATTGAGCAATTTCTTTAGAGAAATTATTCTCAGGCCAGATCTTATTTGAAAAATGGCTTCATACAAATTGAAGACATGTCATGCATGACTTCAGGTCCTCGCACAGCATTCCAGTAAATATAAGTCAAGATGTTGATTAGTGTTCTCAGCAACTGTAAAGCCAGGTGGATATGCCTTTGTGTTTCTGATCATTGTCTTGCTGCATAACCCAGATGCATGAGAGTCTCAGGTCACAGACTAATGACCATGTCTCTAGTAGACAGCAAAATTCTTGCTTTTTTTAAATTAAGGCAGATCATTCAGTCCCTGAAGCAACAAAGAAATCTCACCCCATCACACAAATATCACCATTAGATGTTGGTCTGTTTTCTACTGTTACTCTCTGTGATAAGGGGTATATTTTCACCCAGAGACAGTTACACTTCCATCAATCA
>JAUZST010014537.1:0-10571 GCA_034779995.1 Parotocinclus haroldoi
CCAAAAATCCTCCCATATCTCGCTGACCCACTTTGTATCCGCTCTAAGTGGTGACTTGTGGCTTCTTTTTCTTATTCGCTCTTATGTTCTTTGGTCCGATTAAACGGAATTGTGGTCCAAATAAGCGAATAACTGTACACGTATATAATAGGATTTGTTTAGGTACTTTAGTATTCAATCCAATTCCAGTCCAATTAACCAGTTTTGACTGTATTCACACTAATACCACAAGGAAAACTAACATGGAAACAATGTTTTTATTCCAAATAACTACATTAACCTTACTACCATCAGAAATTCCACATGCTTCTGCTACTGTGTTAACTTGTTGTTTTTAAATTACAGAGCCAAAATAAAAAAGGTAAAGGGAATACTGAGCCCAGCTTAGGTTTAGTACTATCAGTGTTCTTAGTGCTTTACAAAGTCATTTCCTGACATTTATAGGCCCACTATGACTTACAGTACCATTTAATGCTGAGCTCAAGAGGATTTTCTTCATCCTCTGAGACCTTTGTCATGGCTGAAGAATTTGGCAACTGCTCCATAAAATTCATAGCATGTTCACTCTAGTGTATGTGAAGACTCCTAGTAGATCAGTATTCTTTTAAAGTCGGAATGGTTCCTATATGAGTGTTTGATGTGACGTGAAGCCTGCTGTTGTTCACAGCTCTAGATATTTGAACCAGACTGCCTTAGAATTCACAGCATACATGGGCTAAATATATGCAGAATGTTATTAATGGATTATTGTGTTTATGTGCCACGTCACACTGCATCACAGCAGAGACCTTTGAATCTACAAACACACATATACACACAAGTTTCTGGCACAAAGATGTTAGCATCCTTTAAGACTTTTGAGAGGTGGAGCCTTCATGGAGCTCACTTGATCATCCAGTGCATCCTGCATATGGCACTGAGATCTGGGAAATTTGCAGTTCTTTGTCATGTTCATCAAACCTTTCCTGATTTTCTCTTTGTACCCTCGGGCTGCAACAATGTTTAGGTAGGAGGTACATGTCAAAGGAACATTTACATTATGGATGAGGAGGCAAGGGGTCCCAGCAGAACATTGCCCAAAGCAATGTCACACTGTCGTTGTTATTCAATTTAAATTAGAGTGGTTTGTTATGGCTGTCTGGGGTACATACCATACATACCTTAAACTCAAAACTCAAAACTTTGTTAGACTGGTTCACTGATAAAGAAAACAAAATCTATGCACAGAGCCGGATTATATGGAACATAAGCGTACGTAATAGAAAATATATTATCCAAAATCATGCATGAATATGGACAGATATAGAGTTTAGGATAATAGAGCACTGATTTAGTCTGATAACACTTCATTCAAGTTTTCATGTTGGATGGGGATGAGGTCACAACCACTGCAAAGGCCCAGGTTTAAGTGTTATGCTGCCCTTACCCTGACCAGATTATGAACAAATACAATTTACCATGTCAGATTGAAAGAAGATTAATTATTTATCATCTTCCTGCTCCATGCATTTTGTTAACTGATCAAGGCACAAGCAATGGTGGTGGGTGGCTCTTTCCTGTGGTGTACTTACGATACTGTCTACCAATATACTTGGAATTAAGCAGGGCCAAATTAGGTCAGAATGAGAAATATTCCAAACATTTGCTTTATGCAGATCATGGACATTCAATGATAAAGGCCTTCCCCCAAAAGGATGAAAACTGACGCCAATCATAAACGGCTCCAAGAGATCACCAAGCTTTAAAGTTGTGCCAATCTGTACATCATTATGTAGGTTTTTGGCATCCCAATTTTTATATTGATGTCTTTTAGTAAACACACTTATCCAGACCCACTTACAATTTACACATCCAAGCAATTGTGGGGGGACTTATTCAAAGAGCCAACAGTGACAGCTTGGCAGATGTGGGATTTGAACCCTGAACTATCTGTTCTATAGTCCAGTACCTTAACTACTAGACTACCACAGTCCAGACATCAGACAAATCTTCATTGCCTAACCACCCACCAAACCCCAGCTAGTAAATATGATCCATCGTCAATACTCCACATGAACCATTTTCCAATAAGCATGTTTCAGCCACATAGCAAACTACTGGTTGTGTGTTCTCTTTCAGGTTGTTAGTTGGAGCTCCATTAGAAACCAACGGGCATCAGCAGACAGGTGATGTGTATAAATGTTCCTTAAGTCGGAGAGTCCCAGGCCCCAGCTGTACCAAGCTCAATTTAGGTACGCCATCCGCCTACATTCCTCTGTTTTATCCCTGCAATTATTTGTGTAAATAACACTTTATGGCATCATAACTCTCTACCGGGCCAATGTTTTTTACTCCACGCTGCTTCCCTTAATCAGTGGGATGAATCTTGGCTTTGTGGTTTGAGTAAAGTGTAAACAGGCAGCTGTTGGTGTGAAAAGCTGTCTGGGAGAGCACCACAGAGATTCGTTCTTTTCACAGTTTATATACATTTTCACATCTGTTGCTGCACTTGTAACACTCTGACACTGTATACGAGGTGCTGTGTGGATCCAGTGTGTGTTTGCGTGGGTGCTGTGTGGATTACAGAGATGACTTGCCATCTGGCTTACTCTCTAACACGTTGTCAGTGCTGACTGTGACTAGTCAGATTGTGAAAATGACACAGGGCCCCACATTTGAAGTTTTATATTGTATGGGTGATGTGTTTTGAATCTTGGTTTTCGTGTGTTTTAAGGAAAGATATCTTTGACGAATGTATCTGAGCGCAAAGATAAAATGAGGCTGGGTATGACTCTTACCTCCAACCCTAAAGACAACAGCTTTGTGGTGAGTTTAAACAGAATTGGTTCCTAAAGCTCCTTCTCAAGTGTATTTTACACTTTTTAGCATATCTAGAGCAGCTTAGAATGGAAAAGTTAAACCTTAGCTTCTAGCACTGCAAAACTAATTGCTGCTGACCCTGTTCAGGGCAGCCTTCCACCTGTGTTATCTGTGACCCCACAGCAATCCAGGCCAAAACAAAAAAGGGTTAAAACTTGAAATAAAAAAAGATTTCTAATAATAAATTCACCTCACTTTCTCCACTAGTCCGTTTTATCGGTTCCACTTACCATACAGAAGCACTTTGTAGTTCTTACATACTGTAGTCCATCTGTTTCTCTGCATACTTTGTTTTGTTCACTTTACCCTGTTCTCTAATAGTCAGGGCCCCCACAGGATGATGGTTCAGCACTGCAGTGACACTGATGTGCTGGTGGTGTTGGTGTGTGTAGTGCTAGTACAAGTGGGTCAGATACAGCAGTGCTGCTTGAGTTTTTAAACACATTAGTGTCACTGCTGGACTGTAAATGGTCCAGCTACCAAAAATGTCCAGCCACCGGTGTCCCGTAAGCAGTGTTTTAATGAAGGATAAGAGGATGACTGGGCAACAAACGGTGTGACAACAAAAGAACTACTGGCTCTACAAAGTCAAGCAATATGGTAGATGTGTCTAAAACACTGCTTAAAAACTCTAGCAGCACTGCTGTTTTACTTATCCACTCATACCAGCACAAAACACAACACACTACAAACCATATCAGTGTCACTGCAGTGCCGAGAATGTTTCACCACCCAAACAGATCATTAGAGAACAAAGTAATTTTTTTAAAAAAATATATAGAGAAAAAGATGGACTAAACGCTGTAATTGTAGAACTACAAAGTGCTTCTACATGGTAAGTGGAACTGATCAAATGGACAATACGTGCAGAAACAAGGGTGTACCTAATAATAAATAATCTGTGGTAGCCTAGCGGGTTAAGGTACTGGACTCCGGACCAGAAAGTCCAGGGTTCAAATCCCACCTCTCTCCACAGTTGGGTCCTTGAGCAAGACCCTTAACCCACAACTGCTCTGATTGTAAGACTGTATTAATTGTAAGTCGCCCTGGATAAGGGCGTCTGCTAAATGCTGGAAATGTAAATGTATAAACTGGTAAGTGAATATAAAATGGTATGTGCTAGAATCTTGAGTCACATAGCACATGTATGCTATATCTGAGTCACTCTGTCCTTCAGGCATGTGGTCCCCTGTGGTCATATGAATGTGGCAGCTCTTACTACAGCACAGGAATCTGCTCGAGAGTCAACGCCAGCTTCAAATTCTCACGCACCATCTCTCCAGCCTTCCAAAGTAAGCTCAGCCCACCTGCACTCTGTCTGCACCTTGATTTAACCAGGAACTTGATTCAGAGTCCGATATCCCTGTGGTCTCTCTCCTTTTACGTTTGATTATGCCCTGCATTTGAACACACACTGATCTAAATGCGAGCAATCAAACAGAATTAAGCACTACATTCCCGAAATATCTGAATGCTATAAAGACCGAATGGCATCACACGCTAGCATCTGTGCAAACCGACAGCCTTCAGATCTTCTCAATTTCTGATCTTTTGTTTCTAAACAAAGTTTAATGCTGTGACACGACTGACTTCTTACCCTCTTATTAGAAAAATCGTTTCTTAATTGCAAATGTTCTTTTCCAGGATGCGAGACCTATATGGATATCGTTATTGTTCTGGATGGATCCAATTCCATTTACCCTTGGTCTGAAGTGCAAGACTTTCTCATCAACATCCTGCAGAAGTTTTACGTCGGACCAGGGCAAATCCAGGTTTCGTTCATTTAGAGATCCTAGATCTGTTTGTGGATTAATAACAAACAGGCTTGCGTACATAAACTATTTATTGGTATATCATATGGTAGCAACAGTACAGGAAGCATAGTGTACAGGTATGCATTGTTTAACGATCGCATTGTGTAAAACAGCTTGTCGATCAAAATGGTCGTTGAGTAGATGTTACCATAGTCAGAGTATTTTATGCTACTCTAATATAAATATAAAGGGCACTTTCACAAGGAAACTGAATACAAATGATATGTTAATGTGCCAGTGAGACCTCTGAAATCATGAGTAAAATGGTATCTACACAACATCTAAAACCTAAACATGCATCCAAGGCATGGTTCATCAGTTACGAACATACATTAAAGTTCACATACACTGTAGAATCACAATATAAATGCACATGATGGAATATAAACATAAATAGACACACACTGGCTGCATACAACCAAAAGGGAAGGAGCCCACATGCAGAAGCATTCATTTCTAGAACAAGCAATGTAGCTGAGATGGTGGCTCGGTGGGTCTGCATGTCTTTCCCATGTCCTTGTTTGTGTAGGTCCTGGTCCCTGTCCTAGGTACTGGGTTTCCTCCCACAATCCAAAGACATGTATATTAGGTTAATTTGAGTTTCTAAACTGCCCACAGTGTGTGTGTGTGTGTGTGTGTGTGTGCCCTATGATGGATTGGTGCCATGTCTATGGTTGTTCCTGTATTGTCAGCTGATCACCAGCTTTCCCATCACCCTGACCAAGGATTAAACGGATAACACAATGAATGTTAAGACCTCGCTCGATAAAGCAAACAGATATTGATCATAGATAGTGGTAATCCAAGAAATGTATATTGGTCATTATTCCAGAGCTAACAAGATTGCTTTAATGCCGAATACAACATTAACAGAAGGGTGCTTGGATGGTGCTGCCATCTAAACCACTATCCCACCCAAATTGGTCCCAAATTCCCAAGTTCCAAGTTCAGTCGCCTTCTGTCCAAGTTTGTCATGGCTTAGCCGATTGCACCACTGTGCCACCTGAGCATCCCCTCATATTACATGTACTTAATCTTTTCAATAGAGTACAAAAAAGTCATAGCCAATGATTGTAATCGGTGTGTGAATGTGTTTGTGTTTTTAGGTTGGAGTGCTACAATATGGAGAGAAGGTGGTGACCGAGTTCCAGCTGAACGAGTTCTACTCAGTTGAGGACGTGGTGAAGGCTGGACGAAAGATACAGCAGAGGGGAGGGGAGGAGACCAACACTGCCTTAGGCATCAATGTGGCACGGTACTACACACACATGAAGATTTTGTGCCTGCTTCAGGTTTTAATTCATTGGTACCGTAATCTTCTTGCTCATACCTTATAGCCCCACTTTTCCTGGGGTTTCCAGTGGCTGTGCCTGGAGATCACTGGGTGAAGTCAAATGCTTGAACAGTATGGGACCCTGTGTTTTTCTGAATTTCACCTACATCAGATCCTAGCAGGTTCTGGTTGTATTGTGATCTTAAGCTATTGCTCATTTGTACTAACATGAGGATTTATATATAGAATACAAAGCACTTTACTCTGGATAGGGGCATTTGCTAAATCCTCTAAATGTATATGTACATGTGGCATCTATCTCAGACAGACAACAAAAACCATAGGGACTTGAACTTGGGTCCCTGAAATGATGAGCTAGCAGATTGGACCACTGCCCCACCTGAGTATGCCTATTATTTAGTTTTTCTAAACATTATCAGTTCATTTTCATTTAACATCCAGGTTACCCAAGGAAATGGCTTCCCTTTGAATCTTTTATCGTTAAACCCTTTACCTTCTGTTTCTTACCACAGTTGCCATAGGCTTCACTATTTACAGTAATCTCATTCACTCTTGTTATTCCGATACATTTACTGCTGAGTTGATGAAGTTGCAAAAACAGCGGCCCATCAAACTTTGCAAGAATCTATGTCCTACTGTTCTGTCAAAGTTTTTTTCAAACCAAAAAACTGCCAAACTGCCCGTGCAGCTCTGTTCTTTTTGCATCTCCAGTCTCACTTTTTTATCTTTCATCTCTGTCTTTTTTCTTGAATCCACCATAGTGATGGAGTCTCTCCCAATTGTTAAGCGACGGTTATGGTGTGCTATCCTATGCAAAGCTACATGGCTAGGTATTGAGCTGTACCCAGACAGCTGTTTGACGAGATCAATCAATGCAATGCTCTATAGCGCTTCTAGCTGCAAACAATATTATAGGATTTGCAGCCAGTTGAAGCGTTACAAGATGGTTGTAACGTGGCTTCAATTGGTCTGTTGTGAACACTGGCAAAGATGTGATTTCAGATCTCTATCCTACCTCCTTGCAGATCTCAGGCCTTTAAGCAGGGTGGCAGGAGAGGTGCAAAGAAAGTCATGATTGTCATAACAGATGGAGAGTCACATGACAGCCCCAACCTGAAGCAGGTTATCGAGGACTGCGAGAAGGATGGCATTGATCGATATGCCATCGCTGTGAGTCATCCATTTTTTTCTCTCTAAAAGTTGGCCTAATAAATGTTTCACCAAGCCACTATTCAGCTCCTGCAATGTGAGCAGAAAACATTTGAAATCAGTACTAGTTTCTGACTTTTAAAATTTCTGTCATTGACTCAATGTGCCACTATGTGCTACTGTGTAAATGTCCATCCTATTGGTTTGTAGGTCCTTGGCTACTATAATCGCAGAGGGATAAACCCAGAGGCTTTCCTCAGGGAAATCAAGGACATTGCTAGTGACCCAGATGACAAGCATTTCTTCAATGTGACCGATGAAGCTGCCTTAAAGGATATTGTGGATGCTCTGGGAGAAAGGATTTTTAGTTTGGAAGGTAACGGTTTAAGTCTACAAGGGCAGTTCACATTGAGATGCCATGCATCAGTGGTACATTTGAAGAACTTTAGCCTATAAGACATTTACAGCATTTTCACAGCAGGCTACAAATGTCTTTGGAGCAAATCTTAACTGAAATATTGTTGGTGCCATAGCTCTCCCCCTGACACTATAAGACAAATTTGAATTGCTGTGTGGGGAATATGGAGGAGTGCTTCACCTCCCACTCGCTCTTGCTCACTCTTGACTCTGGCTCTATTCTAGGAACCAGTAAGAATGGCACAGCATTTGGTCTCCAGATGTCTCAGGCTGGTTTCTCCACACATGTAGTTGAGGTAAGAATTGCTTTTTTGTTTGTCTATCATTGGTATATTCCACTCCTTTAGTAAACAAAATGGTTTCTGTGTGTCTTTATCAACCCAAATCTCCTTTTGAACTTCAAATTCTCTGTGAAAGTTGAGGTCATCCTGACATATGGTTCCCTTCTGTCTGCCACTGATAATACAGACAGGGATTTTTCCAATCCCCCCTTCCATGAAACATGAATTTAAAAAGCTCTGCTTCCTGTTCCTAAGTGAGAAATTCTAGAGAATAGTCTTCAGGATGTGTTTCACAAGAAAGTGAGACTCTTTGTTTGTTATGCATTTTTCTTTTCATTTACCTACTAAGTGTGAGAATTGGCGGCTGAGGGATTGACACGGCTGGCTTGTCTAGCACAGTCCAGAAAAGGTCACACTCCTTAATGTAATCAGCGGCCATTTAAATGGACTCCATTTCAGACTGTACCTGTTGGCATTGGATCTTTCCAAGTCTCATTTGAGGCTGGAATACTACGTGGCTTCATAAGTGTCTAGATCACACTGCTGATGCAGCTGCCCCAAACTTTTTCCAATTCATCATAACAAACGAGACCCAACCTGCCACGGAACGTACAAATATATAATCATTTGATATTTGTGGGAAAGGGTAGGATAGCTGCAGATGGTGACCGAGTTGCCTGGAAATCCCATCTGTTAAGCTGCCGAATGTCTGGTATAGCACTTTGTCAATAAGAACCTGATTGCTGACAGGAGGAATAAATTATTGGAAAAAAAAATCTTTGAGCTTCAGGGGGAAAAAAGTGTCCCACAAATGCCCGTATGGTTTTAGCTGAAACGGTGCCCTGGTAAAATATGGTCTATGGCATATTTGTGGCTCATATACCAATGTTCTGCTGTGTTGTGTGGTTTTTAGATCTTCTTTATTGAATTCACCATGGAGAGTTTAAATCACTACAGTAAACATTGTCTTTTTCTTAGCTCTAAATAGTTTAACTATCCATAATGTTTCTATGCTGGACAAAAAGCATGACATGCCACACCAGCAGACTATGGTATTTCCCTTAGATCATTTTAGTGTTTTCATGAGTTTCTGAAAATAAGCAGATACCCATGCATGTTGTGTTTCGGATACCAGCATACATGGGCTGTTGGTATGGTGACGTTACTTGGACGTCATCTTGGGTGGCCATTTGAATTATTTGGGTGGACATCAAGTAATGTGTTGCTTTTTTAAAATCAGATATATTTAAAAGGGTCTAGTTTAATTTTGAGAAAGACGCAAAAGGAATTAAACCAGCACAGCAACTTTGGCAATCACAGCTGGTTACCTTAACAGCCAATCAATGCTGCTTGTGCAGAAGCTGGAGGTAAGAGCATCATTCATGTGTGCAACTAATTTACCAAACACGTGCTCACTTGCTCATTAACTCACTTTTGGACTAGAACTTATTCTAACTTGGTTGACGTGAGTGTACTTTTTGTTACTTGCGTTTGTGACTGTGGTAATGTCCAGTCAACGTCCATGTCCTGTTTCACAGAATGTAATGCAGTCAAAAAATGGTGCATGCTTGTATAATAGCCTGGATAGTCGGACATGATGGAGCTAGGATAGATTTTTCTGGGCTACAGGAAGCTATCAGAAGCTATCTGTTGGTTATTAGCTTTGTTATCCTATGTTCTGTGATGCTTAAGAGAAAAGCTCTTTGACACACTGTTTACTGATTTATATTCACTGGTAACTGGAATCAGTCATTCTTACATGACGTGTCACAAAAACAGTTTGTTTGTGGCTTATTATCAGATTGATACATTATTTTTTGAATAGCCCAATCCCAAAATAAAGACAACTTCTTTCAATCTTAGATATATTTAAGGGTATAGAAATTAATGATTACTAAAGTAGTATATGCTAGATTTATTTTAAAACACCATGTCACGGGTTTTTTTGCGTTTGTTTGGTTGTTTTTACAGACAGTACATTCTGGCATTTCAAAACTTGAGTTGGCTCTAATATGTAAAGGAATATATGTACGTAACAGTCTACATGCTGGCAATGATTCTCTTGTGTCCCATAAAAAATACAATATTTGTGCTTTTTTGGATCATGGACACACTTGTATTGTCTAACATTTTATACTTTTTATGGAAACATTTATATTTTAAATTGTTAATAATATTTAGAAAAAGGCCAGACATAGATCAGATGACTGACTATCTGTTTGTCATTTCTGATAGTGTGCTACTTTATTTACCCATGAGCCAACATTGTTATGTGCAAATTTTAACACAGTAACGTTGGAACCCAGCATTTCGAAACTGGGGTGGCAATGAAGCCTACCTGCTCCCAGTGAAATCCCAGTTCAATCCAACCCCCATTAATCTAACCATTATAAGAGGCAATTGAACAGTTATCCAAGAAATGAGGCAGCCCTGATATTTACATACTGTACTTGTACTTCACGTGAAACATACAGAAGTTTTCGGAGGACGTTGTTGTGTAAAATGAAGTTAACCCTGTGGACTTAAGCATGGGATATCTGTGGAATTTTCAATGCATGATTACAGTTTATTAAACTAAATTCTGGAGGAACATGTCAAATTTGTTCCCTGTACATGTTGCTACATTCTTTCTACATTCTCAACAAACCCATGAATCCATCCAGAACTGAACAAACTTTTGGCCCTCTCTCTCTTTATATATATATATATATATATATATATATATATATAAAATACTATAGTCTTATTAACTGTATT
>JAUZST010014538.1:0-10571 GCA_034779995.1 Parotocinclus haroldoi
CCCGGTGAGGACGACGAGCATGCAGATGAGCTTCCTGTAGAAGGTTTCCGACAGTTTATGCGGAAATTCTTTGGTTAAGCAAACCGATTGTTTCGGCAGCTGTCCTGGTGGCTGGTCAGACGATTTTGGAGGCGAAGATGCTGGACGTGGAGGTCCTGGGCTGGTGTGTGAGGCCAGTTGGATGCACTGGCAGATGATCTAAAATGTCTTTTGAGACAGCGCATGGCAGAGAAAAGGAACCTTCAATTGCACACTCCTTCAAGACATCTGTGGCACTGTGACGTGATAAAACTGCACATTTTGGAGTGGCCTTTTGTTGTGGCCAGCCCAAGATCCACCTGTGCAATAATCATGCTTCCTAATCAGTATCCTGATATGCCACACCTGTGAGGTGCGTGGATTATCTCATAGTGAGCAGTGAGCACGGACTGAGATACATTTGCGAGCAACATTCGAGAGAAAAAGCCCTTTTGTGAAAGCCGTGGCTCGAAAAAGTCTGAGATCTTTGAGTCCTGCTTATGGAAAATAGGAGCGAAAACAAGTGTCCATTTTTGTTTTCCGAATATTTCATCATATCTTTTTGTAAAATCTAACATTAAATGATAAAGTCTGAAGTTTTCTTTATAAAGTGGTCTCAGGTAAACGAAGGCAATGTGACTTTTGAACGCAACTGAAATGATGCATTCTATCCATTTTTCGTATTAATGGGTAATGGATGAATTTTTCGTGACATGGATGAACACGATAATCATTCCAAATGTGCACCTGCAAGCTTAAAGTCTGGTCAGTATAAAGTGTGGTTATTGGTTGGTTACGGAACAAGAAGCACAGTTAACCTGTTTTTCTCAGTTAGCCAATCAGAGTGCAGCTTTTATTTAGGCACGTAGAGAAGGCACTGGTTAACGACAGAAAAAAGGTTCGGTTTATAATTAACGTTACCTCAGACAAAAGCGTTTTACTCGGCTGCTCTAAACAACTTCTGAGTCCACCTTAACCAATTAAGTCATTGGACCTCGTTAAGTCCAATGAGGTCTAGACTGAGACCAGACTCGAGTACTACAGCAGGACCTTAGAGACAGGTGTTCTGTTTGATAAAAACCGTATCGTCCGTAACGGAGAACCTGGAAGGAAAGGGGATTGAAATGACATTGGGTTCTGGGGTAACGTGTTCCTCACGTCTGTGTTCTTCTCCCTCATCCCCTGATCTAATTTCAGGAAGAGCTACTTACTCTTTATTGCCCATCTCTGACAAGCTGTCTGATCACAGGGCATCTTGGATCTTCTTACGTACTTTTACACAAAGATGATGCTTTGTATTGGAGGGGAAAACCCAATACAGGTTTTGGACCTCTCTAGGTCTTTTAGTGTCAAAATCGACATTGTGAAATCTTCAGTTTGAGTCTTTAAAAGTGCCACTTTTAATACCGTTTAATTTAACGTGATGTTCCGATGAGAGAAGGAGAAATGAAAGACTAGGCCGCCCATGGAGGACGGGTCCCCTGTTGAGTCTTGGTTCCTCCCGAGGTTTCTTCCTACCATTTTTGGGGAGTTTTTCCTTTCCACTGTCGCCCTGGGCTTGCTTAATTTGGGATTGGCCTTTTAGATAACGTATTACTGTAAAGCTGCTTTGAGACGATGCTACATTGTAAAAAGCGCTATAGAAATAAAACTGAATTGAATTGGTGACTTAGATACTTTGCCCTGTTGGAGGTGAAACAGATCATCTTTCCACACATGTTGCATTTTAATTTCTGTCGAAGTGAAGCCAAACTTTTAAAAATTCAAATCTTGCAGAAACGCTGTGGCAGCTTTTATAAAAACAAAACTGCTTGATGACGTACGTACTGTCATGTCGCATGGCTTATGAAAGCCCTAATTATGGAACGTTTCATAACGTATCCGCTCATTTAATGCTGTATAAACATCAACGGCTATTTTTGAGAAAAGCAAGGTTACGACCACGCTACTCCGACACACACTGTGGGCAATGTGGAGCAACCAGTTAACCTAAGGCATATCTTTAAAACGTACGAGGGAACCAGATTACCTGGAACAAACCCAAGCTGACAAGGAAAAAAAAAACATTGAGATTGTAAGAGGAGTCAGTCTGAGCCTGGGACCAGAGCCTTGTGTCGTTTCCAAGCTATGGTTAGTCGATGAAGCGTGTTGTTGTTGTTACGGTATCTGGTAAAAAGACAAAAAAAAAGCCTAATAACAGCACATTTCCTGGGAGGGTGTTGGGTGGCATTGATAATTTTGCCCAAGGGTGCCTGATTGGCACGCACTCCGTTCAGAGTACACACTCATCTGCGCTTTGAGTTCCCAGGATGGGTTCCTGACCCGTACACAACCCTGACAAGGATAAGAGGGGCTGGAAAATTCTTCCCGTGGGTAACGGAAGAGTTGAATTTGGCGGACAAGGTTTAAATAAACAGGATCCATACCTGATAAGCCATGTATGGCAAACAGCAATCTGCCATAATCCGTACCTGTCTGGGTTGTGAGGCGGCGTGGCAAAACGGAAGCGGTTTCCCATAAAAACAGAAGATACGAAGCAGTCGGTCTGACCGGAACACGAGCCATCACAAAATGGCATGCAGGAAATCATCTCGTCTTTTGATCTGCGCTAGGTAAAAGAGACTCGGCGTATACCCTGTGATGTGCTGGTGGAACGCTCGGTTCCTGCTTCTCGTCAGTCAGGACAAGGGGACAAATTACGATAGACGGGATAATTAGTGGCTCCGAACATCAAAGATATTAAAAAAAAACCCACTGTTTAATGACCGTCCCTTCAATGTTCGTTCGCTTTCACAACCAAAGTCTTAACAATTCTAAAAAAAAATATATACAACCGGAAATAAAAATCTCTCTTTGAACTCCAGGCAGTGAGTCAAAAATCACAGGACATCCTTGTATTTCAGGGAAAAAAAAATCAAAATGAACAGCTGAAAACCCCAACAATTAATGTGAGGGGGCGGAACATGGCCGCCATCTTGAAAGCCACAGTATTGTTTTTTCCTAGTTTAAGGTGGTCATGTAACGTATCAAAAAGACCAGAATTGATTTAGGAACGGCGTGTCAAAATACGATTTGCAATATCTCTTATGGTTCAAAGGTTATCAAGACAGAAAGAGAACAGCAAGCCCACGAGTCCTGTGACTCACCCTGTACAAATCTGACACCACTTGGGCCATTTACATTGATTAACTGGATTCACACATTCCACTGTTACAGCCCTCGTAGCCAGATTCAGAAAAACCAGTACTGTGGTATTGACGAACAAACCTCAACAAAGGAGTTTATCTTTATTTATTTATGTCTATATATATATATATATATATATATATATATATATATATATATAGTCTGTATTGTGCATTTTTTCTGCCAAGAAGAGATGCAAAATGGAAAAGTTTATGATCTACTTACAAACACAACAAGTATAACGTTTAACAACATTCACAACAGTATACCACTTGACCTCTGTGACTTCCTTCCAGTATTGTATTTTACCTACATAAAGGTTTAAAGTGTTTAACAGGTGATAATGCTTTGCCGGTTCTGGAAATTAGTCCTTCTTTAAGTGGACTTATTCTCTCTTGGTTGTGTGCAGCCAGAGAGGCATCTATATGTATGTGTACTTATATTCCATCATGTGTGTTTGCACTTTGGTTCTGCAGCATGTGTGATCACTTTTGCGTGCTTGTAACTGAAGAACCGCGGTTTTGTGCGTTTCCTGGGGAGAAGTGATGTGTAGGACAGTTTGCACTTCAGACGCTGTGTGGATGGTAGAGTTCCAAACGTGCTTTCAGCGGTACCTCTGGAACGTTTACATGTTAGAGTTTTCGTGTGAAAACACATGATATTTATATTACAGTAGCCTATCAAGACGATGTGACTACGCTAATGACTGCTCAACGACCCTTTCAATCGGGGTCCTATTGAATAGAACGTAACGCCCTCGTTCAAGGGCGCATACGTGTACGAATGTAAAAAGACCAAATGTGCTGTGGGAGAGCCCGAGACATGAAATTCTCCACCCAACATGAGAGCGGCTCAAAGATTTTAGCAAATGCCTAAAGAAAAACGAGGCTCAAAAGTCACAGCAGGAATGTGGAATTACCTAAACAGATGTGCGTACAGCACACTGAACAAGAATATCATTACACAACCAAGGCAGGTTTCGACAAAGCTCAAAAGAACTGGGGATTTTAAACTATGGGAAAAGTAATTAAGCGCTAATGCTGCTATTTGACCGTTCATATCCGCTCTGCCCGATCCGGTGTCTGAACGAGCAGAAGGAATGCGGGCAGGTTTCCCCGCACAATGCCTGAGTGAAAGAACGAGGAGGGCGTGAAGAACGAAAGTTTCTGGGAGAGAAGAAAAAAAAAAAAAAAAAAAAAGGCTCGAGGAAACGTGTAACAAAGAAAGCGCGCCAGACACAGCTTAGCACAACGCTAACAAGGCAGCCTTTGTGCATGTGTAGTGAGCCGATTGCGCTGGAGAACGACAACACGACAATTTCACTGTTGCAACCTTCTCTTTACACAATCCAGATTCTCCTCACAGCCCACTTCCTGGTACACCCACTGCTCACAGAAATGAGGGGAGATTTCAAAACGAATATGAAGATGATCCCACAAGAACTGCCCGACATTCTGATCCTGTCCATGCCCAATCACTGTCAGCGTGTTTTGGCACACTTGGGTGACCGTACACCCTACTGAACAGTCCATGTGGGGGAACTCCGGTCCAGTCTAACATGCTCCTGTTCCCCCCATAAATATATCACTTACTAATCAATCGCCGTAAATGAGTTTTGCATCTCATTTGCATATTTGAACAACTTTGACTTTTCATTCGCTTTTCTGATGATCTTGTTTAATAACATGCAATCGAAGGCCCCTTTTTTAATTGCTCCATACTCATTTTGAAATATCCCCTAATTACTGTGGGCAGTGTAATTACCGTTTTTTTGGCATTAAGAACTGATTAGTAGTTAATCAGACATTTAACCCACATTAAAGTCACTTTGAAATAAGTGCTGGTAGGTGTACATGTTCACGTTTGGAAAAACCAAGGGGTCTTTTTCCTTTATCATAAAGGGGTGTCTCAGTGGAGATGGGATTTGGACTCACAACCAGTGATGCTCTGCCTGAAGAGAGAATGACAGGGAGGAGGAGAGAGATCAATTCAAATGAGGGACAACTGTATTATAAAGGCACTTAAGAGGAGAAGAATGTCTGTTCTCATTCTCCTCACAGCATCACTGTCATTCCTTCAAGTCCTCCTCTTATCCTCTGGTCTCGCCGGAGGGCCAAACGCATGGATAGTGGATCCATTCAGCCTGATGTTTAATAGCTCTTACTTAAGCACCCGTCCAGCCAAGCTCGTCTTCTGTTCTCAAATAAATTACACCGGCTTTTAATTACACAGTGCAGAGCTTTACTGTAGCATTACAGTACCACAGTACAGAGCTCCGGAAATGTGAATTAAGGGGGATAAGGACTTCCAGGAATAAACTAAGACGTTCCTCTCCAGCTAAACAGCTGGGCTCCATCGGGTCAGTAAAGCATTAATAAGAATTGATAAGAAAAGCTCTAATCAATCCACAAACCACTGACCCTAAACAACAGAACAGAGCTTCTGTATAGTCTACAATTGTATACCACAGTACAGTACAGGGCATTTTTAAGAATATTCTCGTATAAATACCATTAGTAACAGATAAGATAATTAATCCTGAGCCTTGTTTTACATGTCATGAACTCGCACATTTAACACTTGGGCTGATATGGATTGATTTAAACTTGCATAATGCCACTAATCACACTTTTGAGTATGGATTCTGTGTATTATTTTAACACGTCGCATGCCAGCACAGCCCATAAAGCACTAACCTATGGCAAAATCAAAGCTTTTGTACTCTTCAAAGTATAACAGTACAAGTTAAATTATAATATTACACACAGCATTACTCAAGTTATAGTTGGATACACTGTAGTAGAGCATTGTGGGTATTCATTCCATGTCTCATCTGTTACAAGCAACCACACACAAACCACTGAACTAAACCAGCAGTATATAAACGGCTCCCAAAAATTAGGGGCCACTTTAAAACGAGACGCCCCCTAATTTTTGGGAGCAGTGTACATTTTACGTTTGTCAGTTCAAGCCAAGTCCAAGACCAGGAGCGTCTGAGACGAGATCGAAACCGGATTAAGGTTGTTTTTTTTTCATCATACAAAAATAAAAAAAAGGAAAAATAAATGGTTGTAATTCACTATACATCGCATAATAATTATTAATGAAGAATATTTACTCATAGGTTTTTGTCAGTTATAACGATTATAACGAACTACATATTACACCTAGCCTAATATTATCGATTAGCGTTATATTTTAATCTTGGACTATCACAGTGTAACTTTTGGAAGCAAATGGTTGCCTTGTTCCCGCAAACTTTCCCTCAAACTCAATCATCACATGGTCAACTGAGTAAAAGCGACGAGATCCAATCTATACATTATATTATTAACACTGAGGAGCAAGGGACGTATTTGTTTATACTTTTAAAAGGACACCAAATGAGACTGAAACAACCTACAGTCCTGAAAGGGTTCAAATCAAGTGTTAAAGGGGAACATACCCTCAAGTGCTTCTTTTTATAACTCTTTCAGGTCTGTAAGTTGTTTCAATCGCATTTGGCGTCCATTTCAAAAGTATGGACAAATATGTCCATTGGTCCTCAAAGGGTAAACAATAAAAATGTACAGTGTTATATTATAATATTATATTTAGTATAATACGTAAGTATACGTTAGTTTACAATATTCCATGTGATATGAACGATTTCTGATTAAAATAAAAAAACACCACTAAGTCCAGCGGAGGACTAATACTGAAAAAATTCTTCCATGCCTAAAGACGGCCATGAACCACTGAGGTAGATCAACAGCATAGATTTGTATCCTTCAATAAAATACTGACTACAATGCTACATAACGTTGTTCTGTTAGTAATGTTACGTACTCCATGCACACACAGAAAAGGTCACTGTGCGTTTTTAAGGCGGTAGTAACTTCAGGCTCCTGCAGATGGCGTTACATGAGGCTGATCAAGCTATAAATACCGGCAGGGTGTGTGACGGGATTCGTAGACGGTAAGTCGTAAGTGGTACAGTGCAGTTACAAGTCTCAGTCGATATGTGGAAAATGGGACACAAAGCAGCAAAAAAAAAGAGGGATTGCATTAGGGTGTGCCAAAGGACATGGTGTGAAAGAAGCATCTGAATGTAAAGGCGTGTCGAAGCGTACGGTCAGACGGGTCTACCAGCAGCATCAAAAATCCCAAAAATATTCCACAGTAGTATTACTAGTAGGAACACTTGGATGATAGGAACACTTTCTGTCTCAAAATAACACTAATCACAGTAAATCCACAACATCTACCAAACCATATGGCCTATTTCATAATTAAAAGGCTTAAGGGGGGTTTGTCCTCCTAATATGGTCCCCTCAGATTTGCCCCCCTACAAGCGTGTGCATGCCTCCTAATCTTTTCCAGTGGATTACTGCGACCGGCTGAGTCCATAACCCAAAACACACCACCTGCCCGTTGTACACCGTCGCATTTTCAAAGCCTGTACCATTCAAACAAGGACAAGCTGAGCCGTACACCAAACAGCCACACAAAGTACTGATGAGGGTTTGAAACGGGCAGTAATGAGGAGAGCAGCTCATCAGCAGTCATTGTGTAAATATCCACCATGGCCATAAGGTGCTACATCAAAGAAAGGTCTTATTAGCAAGAGTGTACATTTTATAATCCTTCCATGCCGAGCTTCAGACCAACGAATCTGCTAGCATGCGTGGTCACGCTGAACCATGCGGTGTGTGAACTTGAGTGTTATACTCGCCGTGAGAGCGTGGCTGGTTCAGAACTGCAAGTGATGATCAAGCCATATGGTGTTCCTGATCTTCCTGGGATCTTGAACATGAAGGTACGAGCGGCTCATCAACACACACGACGTGATCCTGATCATTAAACGCGATAGGCTGTCGATTTTTGGTCATGATGATTCGTTTCAGACGGTACTTGGTCCGAGTAAAAAAAAAAAAAAAAGAAAAAAGAAAAAACAAATACCGCAGAGACAATAACAGACCAAAGACCCAGACCTGAACCTCCCTGATGATCATTCACCAGCAAACACACGTTGGATGTGGAAGGTAAGAGCCATCAGATTTACAGAAAGAGAATTTAAGGACTGAACCAAAACCAAACAAAACTTGTTAAACACACAATGGAAAAAAAAACAAACGGTAAAAGGTTACCGGCGATGACGAGACTTGGCGAGCTCAGGTTTACAGACGTTTTAACGTCCGTATTACTTTCTGTGATACCAGACAGTCACGGTTATTTCTAAATGTTTTGCAGAGCGCTTCATTTTAAACAATAACATTAATGAAATCATAGAAGAAAAAAATGTTTCGCGTACAATACAGTTATTCCTGTTTCTCTGATTCAATTTGAAATTGGAGTACGGGGTGACCCAAAAGTCACAGGACACTTTTATTTCAGAAACAAAAGTCATGATATATCCGAATACTCCGGCAAGTTGTGTGTAAAGTGTCCAGAAGCCATCTTGAAAGCTGCGATATTAGATATTTTTCCCCAATGGGAAAGTGGTCATGCAGCATATCAAAGAACACCAGGATTGTCTCGGAAATCCATTGCTGCAATACGATTTGAGATATCTCTTGTGGTTCAAAAGTTATCAACACAGAAAATCCAAAACCTTCGTTCATCACTGGCAAATGAAGACGGAATTGATTCTCCAGATGTCCAGGGAAGCTGCTGTATCATAGCAACAGACTTCAACCAACCACAGCACATCACTCCTAACCCAAGGGTCTAAAGAACCGCTACCGACCAAAAAAAAACTCAATCAAGGTTTTGGCAACCTTTGAGAAAAGTCGGCACGCGGCGTGTCCTGTGACTTTTGACTCACCCTGTATATGTACTGTATATAAAGCACATATTTATTTCCCATTCAAATTCCTTTTAGTTCTAATCAACACCAGCCATGAAAGTAAATGGACACAACAAGGATGGGCATTAAAAACTGTCATAAAAAAAAAAAAGAGTTCCAAGTTAGAAGAAATGTAGTAATGTAGGAAAGGTGGCACCAAGTACAACCTAAGGTTAAGTAACAAATACTTGACACGCACAAACACACACATTTTGTGACATGTCAATTAAACAATATGAAACATTAGTACAGCACTGTATAATAATAATCATAATCATAAGCATAAAGTACGTCTTTGTATTAGTTGTTGTTTCTGCCTTGAAGACGGTGATTCTTTCCCCTCTTAAGTGGTGTCGCAAGGGTTCCCCTCATACTAGTTTTCTGCCATTCCGATGCCAATTAGATGCACATAAGACAGATTCCTATTAGAATTCTTAAGACTGGACGTTAAGGCTAACAGACCTTGCTGATCTTGATCCTGAATCTTAAACAACAAACATGAAACGCAACTCGGAGAAGAGACGAGAAAAACTTTTTAGGGACACGGTGAATGTTTTGTCGTATCCCGTCACGTAGAGCCAGCTAATTGGAAAATATTAGAGATGCACCAATTTCCCGCCACCCAAGTTTTGGCCAGAAAAAGGGGAGAGAAAAAAAGCGTTGTAATGTGAGAACGTGGAGACGAGTGCAGGAACAAAGCCTCTGCACAATTAAATGTCTGGCTGCAACCTCTTCAGACAAGAGATTTAAATAGCGGAGGACGCCCTTAAAGAAATGACAGATAACTGGGAGGAATCAACAGACCAGAAATGTTGGGGTTGTGTTAGGAATGCGCGATTGTGTAAGAATGACTGGAAAGCTGCAGGGCAGAAATCAAGGCTAAATCTAGTAATAAGTAAAAAAAAATAATAATAAATTGTGACAGTTATAAAAAACAGTTTTCTTCACCGTTCAGTGAGAGTTTAGGCTGAGCAGAAGAGTTTCAGTGTATGGACTTATTACAAGAACTCCAGAAAACTTAGAGCGGTGGTTCCACTTTTGCTGCAGTACCCCCCCCCCTCCCCCGCCCCCCTCGGCTTTTGTAGATAAGAACATTTTCACCCCTCCCATTCTGACTCATAGGTACACGCCTTTTGCTTCCAATCTCTATTGGCGTATTTTATGTTCAACATTGTGATTCATACAAAACTAACTTCTTATCGAATAAAACTAATTTAAGGGACAAATGACCTTTACAGTGGAATTATGACAAGCGACATGTATTAGGGATCTTAACCATGCCTCATTCTTGCTGTCCCCATAGCACCCCTGCCCCACAGTAGCGTAGTGCCCCCCCACTATGGGAACCAATGCCTTAAACATCAGTTTAGTCCTTGCATGCTATTACAAGTCATGCAAATTAAAAAAGAAACCCTTCCAGGTTCAAATCTGTGGCTCAGTGTGTCTGCGCACACACCTGGGAAGCCTGCACACACACACACACACACACACACACACACACACACACACACACACACACACACACACACACACACACACA
>JAUZST010014539.1:0-10570 GCA_034779995.1 Parotocinclus haroldoi
ATAATAATAATAATAATAATAATAATATGTATAATAATAATAATAATAATAATAATAATAATAATAATATGTATAATAATAATAATATGTTTAATAATAATAATAATAATAATAATAATAATAATATGTATAATAATAATAATATGTATAATAATAATAATAATAATAATATGTATAATAATAATATGTATAATAATAATAATAATAATAATAATAATATGTATAATAATAATAATCATAATAATAATAATAATAATCCCAGGGTCTGACCCTTGACACATGACTCAAACGGCACGGTTGCAAAATTTTCCACTCGTTCCCTGTTTTGCAATAAACTGAGGAACCAGCTTTAGGGAACCAATCTTTCCTGCTTTCCATGCCATAATAAATTCCATATGTTTGTTTCGTTATTTGATATTGAGTCGTCATAAATAAATGCTCACTAGACTTTAGATCTGTTACAGTTCAGTCAGTCCTGATAGCTGTGAATGCAAAGCAGTCTTTTAATAAATATTTGTTAAAGATTTCAGCTTTCTGATTCTGAATGATGGCTTTACAGGGAGATTAAACGAATAAATGAAACGCGCTTCTTCCTCCAGTCCCTGCTGAGTCCGGTTCCGTAGCCTTACCTGTAGCGCCATTTTAAAACAACTTTCAATGCCGCTGTCGTTTCTTAAACTAATCAGTCTGGCTGCTGAAATTCGAGCAGAAAATACAGATGAAGTACAGATGAAGTACAGACGGATATAAGACGTCTGTACTATATAAAAACGGCCCTAATCTATATAGAATCATTCTGCGGGAAGCAAGAACACCCCTAAATCTCCTGCACCTGTATTTTATATATAAATGGGCCTCACACGATTAATGTAGAAATACTTATTTATATCACACGAGTGTAAATACGAAGTAATAAAGATGAATTTACACGCAATGCTATAACGTAATGTAATACAGTGACTGTATACAAAAGTGATCAATATGATATTAAATATTTTATACATTAGTATACAGGTGTGACAGACTTACCTCTACAAATCCGGAGAAAATGGGTTTACTGATATCCAGGCAGCAGGTCTGATGGCAGCAGGATAAAAATGTCTTTATGCTGAGACTCTGTGAATCCTACACGAGTAACTCCTCAGGTCTTTATCTGTCCTACCAATCAGAATGCTGGAACTGGGTGCAGCATGACCGACAACAAAACACATCACAACTTATATCTGTGGCTATACAATAATATACACATATAGGTTCAAACAAAAATGCATATACAAAATATGTAAATAAAGTGATATAGACAGTTTATCCTGCATAATCCGTGCGATTTACATGTGGGGTTCTATTGTTCTGCTCTAATATATTATCACTTAAGGATCACGAACTGTAATTCTGGCCACTTTGCGTGTCTGATAACGTTTTAGTACCCAGTGAACAAGGCTGAAAAGAAATAAAAAACACACTCTTCATGAAGTTCTCATGACCTTATTAAATATTCAACTGCAGAGCAGAAACCTGTTGGAAACGCCCTTGTGACGTCATAACCCGATCCGATGACACCGCCAGCTGAAAGGGACTAAACAGGTTTTAGATTGGAAGTCAGCTCGGGCTGCAAGTACATGAAAACCAGGATATGGACACACACACACACCATTGTGATCTTCGTGTGGTTATCTACCCAGGAATAAATATACTGTGAAATTTTAGTAAAACTGTGAACTGCTGGCCAGTTTTATTGCGAACGTTCCCAGTTTGACCATAAATCAGTTCACAGTTCTACTATGGCGTTTTTTCCTGGGTAAATACACATGCCTAGTACGAGCACCTGTGTGGTTTGATACTTTGTAATTGGGTAAATGCTAAAAACGTGTAACCATAAATTAATATGTAAAAACATGGTGTCATATCTAATTCTAACTTTAAAAAAATCCTCCAGCTTTTATTTGAAAAAGAACCAAAAGTCGTGCCTATCAGGTACTATAGGTAGTCCTACAAGAATATCCACTGCTCCCGAAAATGTCCTTTCTACTTACTCTAACTTGTAACGTCCTCACAAACATCCCTTACAAGTTAAGAGTCATTCTGATAATCTACTCTACCTCAAAATAAACCCAAGGCCTTCCCTTACTGGATTAAGCAAATCTTAAACTGCAAGTCCAAGACTCGAACGTGGGTGTGGGCTTTATCTCTGGTGCTGGAATGTTACTGGATAACTTATTAAGGTCAAAAACAGGGCTGTGTCTCAGTCATGTGCTCGGCATGATGGGCCAAACCCCTTTCAAAAGCTAGGAAAACACGCAGGGGAGAGCTTTCAAAGAAAGAAATACCAGTCTGTACTGCCCCAGGCAACCCTTCAATCACATTCATTAGCACAAAAACAACAACCAGCTGTCCTGAATCACACTCTAATACCGGAACGTTGATTTTATTTAGCGTTCATACAGAGGAAAGAACTAAGATTCAAATACTCTCATTACAGTGAAGGGAAATGTGCAAGGCTGACAGAGCAGGTTTAAAGCTGCCATGTATAGACGATCAAAATGCCTTAAGCAAACAAGACGTCAGGCACAAAGCCAGCGGCTGTAGATAAACTGATGAATATACTGGCACGTAATAGCAGGCGTGAGGACAAATAATAAAGCTCTCAGACAGAATTGTCAGATTGGTGCAAAACTGGCATGCAGTTACACTGTGGATATGTAAACGGCTACAGGTGTTTTCTGCTGTTGATTAGACACTGGGACTTGCCATAAAAGCGTCTGCTCTATAAAAAGGTTCTCAGAGGCTACCTTTGGGTAAAATACCTCTTTGGGGAGGGATCACTGACTGGCTTCTCCAATTTTAGGGAATACAAAGTGAACTGCGTAGTGAATTTGTGTGGTTCGTCCTGTATTTCTGCTCAACAAGCCAGGATAGAATTCACTCTATACCACCACTGGGGTATCTGCACCAGAAAAGTGGGTCTGATAACACCCCTGTGGCCATGTGATTTTGGGCACGGACTAAAAAAGGTTAAGGAAACTAGCGTCAGATATCGGCTTCCTTAAGACTGTGGCTGGATTTACACTGTGTAAAAGAATGAGTGCAACACACAGTAAGTTCAGTATCTCTACTGTATTTAACAGTATAACTGTATTATGTTATACATTAATGCTTTAGCACCGCCACTGATATGCTGTCATGACAACACAGCTCACATCTCACAGTCCACATCAAAGGTAGATTTATTTCTATAGTGCTTTTTACAATGGTTCATTGTCTCATTATTATACAATTTTTACACAGCACACATTATTATACAATTTTTTACGTACATTTACACAATTAAAACGTACAAATTGTATTATCTTAATAAGGACAATCCCAAATTGAGCAAGCCTAGGTCAACAGTGGAAAGGAGAAACTCCCCAAATATAGAAGGAAGAAACCTTGGGAGGACCAAGACTCAAAAAGGGACCCGACCTGCTTGGGTGGCCTAGATGTTAATTGAAATAATTTAGTTGTAGTAATTGTGAAGTTTGGTAAATAATACAATTTAAATCAGGAATCAAATGTAAGTTAGTAATTAAAATAAATCACTAAATAGATTTAAGATAATCCTCAGCGGAAAGTTAACGGAGGTGCATCGTCTCCTAATAACTAAATGATGGAGGGAGTTCCTGAACTCTGGCGGGACCCAGATATGTTGGGACTGGTTTCTGGTTTCCAGCACACTGGTTTTATTAGAATTGTGTCACGAGCAGAAATGAATCAGTTCTTCTCGTGTCGGCGTTTCACATGTTCTTAGCGAGACAGCTGGAGGGGTAGAGGCGCGAGAAGCGTCCCAGGGTCCAAATGGGAAAGACGTTCCTGTAGGACGTGTAACTGATAGCACAGCTCTTGTTGAAAACACCAGAGATGTTCTCCTGTAGGAGTGATGAGAAAGCATCGGTGCCAGGTTCAAAACGTCTCCATTTACCAAAACATCTAGGAGAAAGCACAGCTCACCTGTGGCCAGTCTCCATTGGGAAGCTGCTTGTCTATCAAGAGCCGGATCCCACGCTCGATAACTTTGCGATCGGGATACCTGTGGGACAAAGAAAGTACCGGAAAGTTCAGATATGGTTTAGAGAGGAGAAACGGTACAGGCTAATATCATACAGTGAAATGCATAGAGAAAACATAATTGACACGAGTAAATGTTTCAGAACGAAGGACAAACTTAAAAACAAAATTAAAAGCTAAATGTCCCACTCTAAGAGCTTCTCCTCCTGTGTTCCTGTGTCTGCAATATGGTGAGGCTGAGACATGAGCCCATGCTGAACCTGTTGTTTGTTACCTGACTGCCATCAGACCCAGGAGAGCCCAGCACGTGTTGTGGATCTGGGAATTTTTGCTCTGTACGTAACGCCGCTGCTCACACGACTCAAAATCCTCTCCCCATCCACCATCCTCCATCTGCTTAGAGAGCAGGAAGTCACAGGCTCGCCTCACCTCAGCACTCACAGCCCTGATACACAGAAAAGACACCCTGAATGACCAATGACTCATAAAAATCACAATTTAAAAGCTAGAATTACGAGTCCATATCATACCCATCATAGCCATCTTTGAAGGTGTGACCCATGCAGGCAAACGCTTCCAGTCCGAACCAGATTCCGTATGTAAAGCACACTCCCCATGACCTGCAAACGTAAAACACATTTAACATCAATTCCCCAATAATAAAATATAAATCTAATAAAAGACTTTGCCTAATTAACAGGGTTTATTTTAATAGATCAAAAAACGATTTCAGCCTAAATACTATCACAGAAACGCACTTATAAATAACAGCTGCATAAACAACAAACCAAAACCCATGAACCAATAAACTGGAGCTGATGCCGTACCCTTCCCATGAGCCATCAGGTCTTTGTGTTCTCCTGCAGTAGTCCAGGCCCTGCTGCAAAGTTCTCCTACAATATGACATCTCAACTTCAGTCAGGCAGGTTATTGGATTTATCAGCATGTTCTGGCAGCACTGAGCAGAACATCTACCTGATTTCTTGGGTTCGGTGCTCAGGATAAGCGTGATGGAAGTGCTGTAAAGCTTGCATCACGGCCGAAGTGCACTCCACATAAGTGTAATCGATCATGATATCACCTGGTCCAACATGCGGAGTAAACAAATACTAAACCGAGGGACAGCAAGCTGAACGCATCGATCATTTAGGGTCAAACCCCGCTACCTAAATTCCTCCTGCAAACATCTGGGAGATTGTAATACAGAACACTAGAGGTGTAACGATGCCAAATTATTGTGGCGCAGAACAAACGCTCACCAAACACCTCTGACGGGTTGAGCAGCTCGAGCAGTTTTCCTCCACGTTTGGTCTCATACGTAGCGAAGCCTCCATCACTGTTTCTCATGCTCAGAAGCTACGGATCAGACAGCGACAGGGATAGTGATAGTGTTAATCAGACAGTCTGAATCTTATTCCCATTTTACAGATATGCTTTTATCCAATACAATTTCACTTCAGTGTCAATGCAAGCCACAGCAGAAACACTGGGAAGCATGATAGGAATGAACTGGTACTTCAATGGAACATTTGGCAACCCTCTTATGGAGAGTGATCTACAACTAAGCTAAGATGTTCAAGGATAATGGACTTAAATGCTCAACTGTGGCAGCTTTGGGCAACATCATGACTGGTAGTCCAAATCCTGTGCAACCCCTATTCCCGAAAATGACCCAAGTAATGTGTGTGTGAAGCTGAACCATATACAGGAAAGAAACAGAGACACTTTTGAGGCAGCTGAATTAAAATATTAGCTGGTGCTGGAGGTGAAAGAGATGTTGGCTCTTGGTGATTAGGATAAAGGTAAAGGGACTTTCCCTAAATATGCTTACATGCCAGTGAACCCAAAATCACTTCATGATTGGTTAACCTCACATTTGAGCTATGCGGTCATGCTGCACTTAGCACAACTGTTTATGGACTCTTGTGTTCTTAACATCCCTAACGACATATTCTGCTATCCATGCAGATCTTTTAGAACATCATTTCAGCCCTCGCGTCTCTACACAGATCAAATCCCATTCCATCCTCATCTCATGCCCTGCTCCTATTGGTCTAGTGTCCTCCAGCGCCATCCAAATTCAGAAAAAAGCACATAAGGTCGCTCTGCCTAAACAGATGTTGAAGGAGTTGGCCTGGAGTATCGAAAGCTCAAGATACACATTCAGTGTATGTATGTTATGAGTTCAAATCCCTTCAGCAATGGCTCAGTTCCAATAAAAAGCTGCCCAAAATGAGATTATCTCCAAATGACTAAAGACTAAAGGTCTTATGGGGGCGTGTTCTTAAGGCTGTACCACATTGACTGCATCGTAGAGTCTCTGTGAGGGGATGTGCTCGGTGATGAAGCTGCACCTCTCCTGCAGAAGCATCACAGACTTCAGACCCTCTGCTGTGCAGTCAGCTACAATCCATCCACAGTCTCGTGTACTGAAGGGAAAACCTCCCTGATATAGACAGTTAACATCCGATCACACAAACCATTCAGACTCAAACCAGAGGAGAAAAGTGAAGCTGCAGTACCTTGTTCATTTGTCTGTAGTATTTCTCATACTCCGGAGGATTCTCTTTAATCTGAAACGAAATAACGTACAGGTTCTGACCTGAGCTATCGAACGCACCACGGTTCACTCGTACGTCATTCTGTTAACACGTACCTGAGTTCGATTTAAGAACTGGTGGGCCTTTGTTAAACACTCCGTAAATCCGGGGTTGTCCTGAGCACCTGCCTGCGCAGCCAAAGATACCCTTTATTATGCAATTTTAGAACTAAATAAAGTAACAGTACGGCTGGATCTCATACCTCAAGAAATGCTTGTACAGCAAAGGCAGTGTCCCACAGTTGGGATCCATTAGTTCCCTGTACACACACACACACACACACACACACACACAAATAAAGATCATTAAAATGACACTTTGTTTCGCAAACTACGAAAAGGACAAATGCATTTTATAAATCAGTGACCAACCTGCATTTTCATCCCATCAAGACCTAACCTGGGGAAACAATGATCATGAAATCACTCTTTAATATTATCTAAATGAAGAAAACAATTCACCACAAGCATCTCAACATCCTGAATGGACTGACTGCTACTAACCACAGGTAGTCGGGGATCCTCTGTACATGCTCCTGGAAGATTGCTGACGTGGCTCCGTCAACATGCCAGCGTACCAACATATTAATGGTTTTGGAGATCTGAGAAAGCAACAGAACCATGAATTTAGTTATGTTCGTTTATTCTAAACACAGCCTAACAGAGGAGGAGGAATGGGAACTGTCATATACTCTATATATACACATATGCACTGCTCACAAACATTCGGGGACATAGGGTAGGTTATTAGGGTAGATTTCATTATGAAGTAGTGTAGTTGAATAACTGGTACTAGTATTAGTAGTAGAGGTGGATATAGCAGTAATAGCAGTGGCTGATAAGCGATAATAGTAGAGGCAGTAGTACTGGCTGGAGAATTTGCAGTAGTATTAGTGATAAAAGTAGTTTTATTAGTAGGAATGATAATAATGGTAGTAGTATCAATATCAGATGCAGAGGTACAGGACAATTATGTCATTTAGAAGACGCCCTTATCCAGAGCGACTCACAATTCATACAGTCTTACAATCCAAGCTATTGTGGGTTAAGGGTCTTGCTCAGGGACCCAACTGTGGCAGGGGTGGGATATGAACCCTGGACCTTCTGGTCCGTAGTCCAGTACCTTAACTGCTAGGTCAGCCCGGTATTCACCTATTCATGGTAGTAGTCATTGCAGTAGCATTAGAAGTAGAAGTAGGAAGGGCAGAAGGTATAGAACGCTTTTAGAACTCTTTATTAGTAACACGGATCATCATGGATAAAATTTGTCCATGATAAGATTTGTTTTTGCAGCAAAACAACTTACAGGGCCGATGCTGATACACTTTGTAAAGCGATCGTCCGCCTTGATGTGATCGTACAGTTCTTTGACGGCTTTCTCTCTCAGCGTGGTGCTGTGGTGAGACTCGTACAGGTTCAAGAAAACTACAGAATAAAGAGTTTGAACAGAAACATCAGCCAACATTTTAAAAGCAGGATTATACGAAAGGATTAAGGATCCCCATACAGTAAGAAACGTCGAGCAGGGTGCTGTGTGGGGTGTACAGGTCAGAGGCGGCACAGTTGTTCCTTTGAGCTGGCCAGTTAATCGATGAATAATCCTGAACGTACAGCTCCTGTAAAGATTTACGCATCGTTTAGGAACGTAAATGACCTACGTAGTGACATGAAGACTAAACTGAAATAGGAAAGGACTGATGCGTTGAAGATTGTAAGCAATCCGCTAATCTTCACAGCTTCTACAAACACATGTGCTGCCACCATGGATGCATCTCATTTTTGCGTGAAGCACAAAAGGTTTAGGTCCCAGAATAACTGATAGGTCTTTCTCGTGCCACTCTAGCTCCCTCTATCTGTGTGACCGTGTAGGTTCACCTGTCTCAGGCTGAGCACCAGCGAGTCTTCCTGTGCAGCAAGTCTAACAGCGTAGCAGTAGCTCATGGGGAGGTAGACCTGCCTGCAGTGGCACCAGAGAGTGGACGGGTGTGCCGGCATCCAAGCCGGGAAAAGCCTGGATAAAATTAATTTGTTTGTTTTTTAATGTACATATCGTTATGTTAAGGCAGAACTGTTGCGTGTGCGGATATAAAATGTCTGTACCACATCTCAGGGAACAGAGTGTTCATCCCTTCCCAGCTGTACACATTGAGGACAGCCAACCAGAACTTTCCCCAGGATGGTATACCCACAGCGCCCCCTGTGAAACAGCAGAAGATCGTCTCGTTCCTGTAATAAATGACGGCTCACTGCCTCTTCTGCTTTTATTGTTACCAAGTCATACCGTTGCTGTGCAAATTGTTCCTGGCGCGGATCATATCAGGGTCATCGGGGCCGACTCCCAGGATTCTCAGTGTGGTGTAACTGAGGGCCGTACCAAAGACAGTAGCCTTATCTTCAACATGCCTGGATGATTACATTACAGTCACATTACAATCGATGGCATTATGATTATGGAACACAAACTTTACTTCTCATCATTTGTACTACTGTTATTAATAATAGTGGTTGTTGTAATTGTTGTAGTGATGATAGCTGTAGTAGCTGCATAAATTGTAAACATAGTCGTATTAATATAATAAGGATTAGTACTAGTAAAACAGGAGTAAAGCAGTACTAAAGGCAGTAGTAGTAAAAGAAGCAAAAATAGAAGCAGTATCAGTCTCAGAGGTGGTAGTTGGAGTAGCTGTAACAGTGAAGGAGGTGGTTGAGGTACTGGACTATGGACCAGAAGGTCCAGGCTTCAAATTCCACCTCTGCCAAGCTACCACAGTTGGATCCCTGAGCAAGGCCCTTAACCCACAGCTGCTTGGATTGTAAGACTGTATGAATTGTAAGTTGCTCTGAATAAAGGCTCCTGCTAAATGACATAAATGTAGTAAAACTGTAATAAAAATAATAGTAGCAGTAAAAGAAGAAACATTAGCACTAGTGGTGGAAGTGGTGTCATTATTGGTAGTATTGGGAGAGGTAGAGGAGTATTAGAGGAGTAAAGTTAGAATTAGAACTGGTGCTAGCATTATCAGTAGATGTATGGGTGGTAGCAGGAGTAATGATTTCTAAAAACCTAGTAGTGGTTCTGTAGCCATGGCATTAGTATTTGGAATAGTACAGGTTGTAGGAGTATTAGTAGATTTGGTTATAGTAGCAGTATTGCTGGAGATGTGGAAGTATTTACAGTATTGGTAGGTATTAGTAAAAGTGATGATAGTTTTATTATCGGATATAGAAGTGCTGGTTGGAGGACTTTTGTAATTGTATTAACAGTAGACGTTGCAGAAGTAGTATTAGTACTAGTAGGAGTTAAAGTAGCAGTAATACTATACTACAGTACTATAAACAGTAACTGTTAAACTTACAGTCCCCAGCCTCCGTCCGGCAGCTGTACCGAACGCAGATACCTCACCATCTCCTTCTTCCAAGCTTCTGGCAGAGAGATTTTTGCAACGTGGCAGGTTATGAGAAGACCTGAAGAAAACAGCAAAAACAAACAACGTAGTGATTATATGGTGCAGGGAAATAAAAGAGATTTCATTCCCCCACTATATTTTCGGGTGTTACCATGTGCTACCTGGAAGCAGAAAAAGCGGACCACCATAGTCTCCGGCCCAGTGACCGTCCTCAGCCTGGAGGCGGCTGTAAAACTCCATGGCTTTCTGCGTGGCCTCGATCGCCGACTGTGCAGCGGGAGAGTCTGGAGCAAACTTCCTCTGAGAAAACATAAACAACAACTTTTCACCAAACAGGAATAAATGCAAGAAGCCTCTGTCTTCGTCAGCGTGGAAAGCAAATGACTGAGTGAGTGAGGGAGTGAGGGAGGGAGGGAGGGAGGGATGGAGTAAGTGAGGGAGGGAGGGAGGGATCGAGTGATGGAGTGAGGGAGGGAGGGAGCGATGGAGTGAGTGAGTGAGTGAGTGAGGGATGGAGGGA
>JAUZST010014540.1:0-35174 GCA_034779995.1 Parotocinclus haroldoi
ACACACACACACACACACACACACACACACACACACACACACACACACACACACACACACATATATATATATATGAATGAGACACGGCCTCATAAGCAACAACATTTACATTGATGAAAGGCTTAAGTTGTGACAGACATGAAAGAATATTGCTGTTCCTGCTCAAGTAGTTTTATACAAGCATTGAACCCTGGAGCAGAACAGTAAAATGTAACTCTGGTTACTTACAGTTTTGTGGTAACCATCAAAACCACATGGCCTTGTTTGTAGCAAATAGCCACAAATTCTTCCTTGTGAAAGAGCATTCCCATCTCTGGGGGGACAAATTATATAAAGTTTAGAGGTTAATTTACAAGTGCATGTGAGTGAAAAGATCATGAAAGCATTTTTCAGTACAAGCGAACATAACGAGTTTATGGTATGCGCTGATCACACATGCCGTACAGATTCAAGGATTCTGTTAAAAATCAGCAGAATGTGACTTTCATTGCACGGTTTAATCCCAATCAGCATGCTATAGGCTGGCTTGCTTGAGCTGGAAGTATACACAAAAGGGTGGGAAAGAAAAAATCCCTCAAGTGTAAATGTTTTCTTCTTCCTCTTAAATGCATAAATGTGTATGGATCCAAGGTAGAATGAGCAAAGAATGGTTTGAAAAGCTGTAACATTATCATTTGGACACCTTTCTCGGATCTTTGGCAGTCTTTGTCTCCACGTGAGGGTGTACATTTAATTTACGATGACTTAGCTTGTCATAGTTTGTCTTGTAAATGAGCATAGTGTATTCAGTATCTGTAGCTGCTTTTGTTAAGGTCAATCCATATCACACATCTATCACGTTTTTGGGAAAGAGGTGACAGTGTGAATGTGAAAAGTTTCGAAAGCAAATTTGATCAGATAGAATTTCCCAGTCTAGAGGAACCTGGACAGAGAGACAGTAATTCAATAACATCCGTTATCAGAGCTGGACATAAATGAACCTTTGCCTTTGATCTCATGAGATGCAGTATGATAAAGGCATGTCAAGTCTAAAGGCTGACTGGGTATTAACATTATATAATATATGGGTTGAATTCCATTGCTTTGTTTATTGTGCAGACTCCCCAGAACCTCCATAACATATTTCATGTGTTTTTGATGTTCTTGATGGAAATACACACACTGGGACACTTTAGAGACAGCAATGACCTACTGCCTGTCTTTGGAACGTGACAAGAAACTGCAATATCTGAGAAAAGATCCCTGTGGATATGAAGAAAACATGCTAACTTCACATGGGCAGAGTATAACACAGGTATCGAACTAAATACCTGTGGAGCTGTGAGGTGACTGCCAAGACTGCTCCTCTTGCGCCTCTCTTATTTGTACCCTGCAACGTCTGTGTAATGGGACTGTAGTAGCCTAGCGGTTAAGGTACTGGACTCTAGACTTGATGGTCTGGGGTTCAAATCCCACCTCTACTAAGCTGCCACTGTTGGGTCCTTAAGCAATGCTTTTAAACCACCACTGTTTGAAATGTAAAA
Source organism: Parotocinclus haroldoi (assembly GCA_034779995.1). Taxonomy (NCBI): domain Eukaryota; kingdom Metazoa; phylum Chordata; class Actinopteri; order Siluriformes; family Loricariidae; genus Parotocinclus; species Parotocinclus haroldoi. The sequence continues at coordinate 1,524 of JAUZST010014540.1, forward strand.
CTGTATTAGTTGTAAGTCGCTCTGGATAAGGGCGTATGCTGTAAACCTAGTTGTTTTTGTTCATTTTAGTTTGAATATCAATAAAACATGGAACCAGGATGCCCCAGACTCTTAAACATGTCTGTAAGCCTGCCTGTATTTTTCAACATTAAGTAATGTAATGTGTAGAACGCGATTAAATTTATCGTTAGAAAATCTGTACATGCAATAGGGCTGTGTCATCAGGGCTGCAGGGCTTTATTTTGCTTGCTTCAATTTGACCCTATATAAATGGCATTACCATGAAAATAGCACTGCAGAGCCAAGCATTTGTAAACTTGATCAGAATGCATGTCGCACTGTGTAATAATTGAATAACTTTTTATTTTTGACATGTCTTAACTTGTATTCTGCATTACAGTGTTTTATTGTGAGAACTATGACCGAGGCCAAGGCACCGTGGTTACCACAGCGAAAGCTTTTTATTTAAAAAATGAATTATTCTTAATAAAAAACCACTAGGTACTTTTATAAGAAGCAGAATGTGCTAGCTGATATTTTGTGTGCCACACAATAGTATGTTCTAGTGAGTGTATGTGACTGAATATGCTGTCACAGTAATGAGCAAAGTGTATAAGGAAGTTTCTGAATTTGTTTACTGCCTTACCCGTTTAATTTCTTATAAATTGCTTGTGCTCTATATATAGAGCTTATATAAAGTCAGTGACATACTGAGTGGTTTCATAGACATTTGTTTGCTCTAGGTTGTTTCGTTCGCATTTGACATCCATTTAAAAGTGTGGGACAAGTATGTCCCTTGGTAATCAAAGGATTAACAGCATCAAGCAGTTACATTGGTGTTAACATTACAAATATTGTCGTTAGCATATATCATATATATAATCAATGGGGATATTTCATTAAGGGATATTTCATTTTGATACATCCCCTAATTTTTGTGAGCAGTGTATTATTGCTTTAACTATGACTGCACTAATGTGCAAAATGGCAATACAAAATCTTACCAAAAAAATTACAACCAACCAGTGAACCGGTGACAGGACTGCACCACCGAGTTTAATTTTCCCAAGTGTGTGATGGTCAATACAGCTATATGCATGATTTAAGAAAGATTCATCCCTAAGAAATAGATAGTTATTCTATAAAGACTCACTCACTTTATAAAACATATTTGGTGAATTCCAATAGAAGTCATGAGTGATCATTATGTGCGAGAACGCGAATGCTTTTCCTGCATACGCTAACGTCTGAAATGTGAGCTGGGAGATGTCACGCATGATTGTACTTTCACTAAACATCGATACTTAGAAGTTACTGATGCCTTTACAAAGTTTCAAATGATCAGAAAAGCAACTCTCGGATTCCTCGAAATGTAATTTTGTCTTTGTCTGATGTCCTGTCTGATGTGGTCTTTCCGTGGCTTAATGTTCTGACGGAAATGCCTAATTACTTTGTTTTCTGCACAATATACACAGGAGTTTTATGTTTAGAACATAAGTAACTTAGCATTTATTAAGTTGTGTTAAAATATACATGGACTTAGTCACAGAGGTCATAAAAAATCTGCTGTGTTGAAATACTTTGTTTACAGGAAGAAGGGGACCAGAAAGGGTGCTCTGAGACCCTGTTTCTCTTTACCCCTTGCTGTGTCCTAACAACATTGTAACCAGAAAAGCCAAGGAAAATTATTTAAAATACCTCGTAATTCTTGTTCGGGGAAATGTCGTCAGGTCTTGTGCCTTCACTTGCTGAATTATAACAACACTGATTCGGGGAGGCATGGAACGCTATTGTGACCTGGACCAGAGACAAAACTGTGTAGTTGTGGCACTGGAAGTTTGACTTGATGTTGAGATGCATTGTGAACCAACCAAAATTCCCTTTAGTTTTTAGTTTATGGTGAGAATAGAGGCCAAGATTAGTAATGGACTGAAGCACCTCAAGGGAAACAATTGTTTGTTTGCCCGTATTATGTGAAGCATGTTAAAAATGATGTGTGTCTGGCTGATTTTAGACTAGTCTTATCTCTATCTGTATGTAGTTGTAGAAAGAATTTGTGAACCCCATGGGATTATCTGAATTTCTTCCCTAATTACTCATAAAATGTGGTCCGACCCTCATCCAAGTCCTAATAATAAACTCAATCTGCCTAAACTAATAACACAAAAACAAATGTACGTTTCATTGCCTTAGTGAAACACTATATAAACCATTGGGTTAATGATGTTTTACAAGTCAGGTGTTCCAAGAAATGAGATTAGAGGATTTATTCGTAGAGATTGCCTGTCTTGTATTTGACACATGCAATATTGTATGTGAGTTGTTCATAAAAATATATTCTGTTCGTGTGAAACATCCGCCAATCAATTATAAACTTTAGAGAGAGTACGGATGCATGAAGCAAAGAAAGGCATCTGAAGCAATTCTAATGACCAATCTGACAATGAAACTGACACATACATATCAAAAGCAGCCTTATTTATATAAATTCAGTGACGCACTGAGTGGTTTCACACAAATTTGTTTGCTCTAGGTTGTTTCAGTCGCATTTCACATCCATTTAAAAGTGTGGGACAAGTATGTCTCTTGGTCCTCAAAGGATTAACAGTATCAAGCAGTTACATTGGTGTTAACAACATTACAAATATTGTCATTACCATTGTCATCAGTTCACAGTAAACATACTGTCGATAAAAGGAAGAGATTCGGTTCTCTTGCTACTTTCTGCAGACCACACCAGGAATACAAAGTAGAATTCTGAAGGAGTTAAAATAAAGTTATAACTCAAGAAGTAGCTGCAGTCTCTGTTTATGTTAATACTGTACAAAACATTGAACAAAAAAATCCATAATATAAAGAATATTTAAATGTTCAGGCTGGGCAGCGTCTTGATAAAGTCCATGAGATGAAAAGGTCTGTGATTGGACTTTTATCCTTTTTACATTCAAGAGACTCTTTGACTTCAGTTGTGTGAACATGGTTTGGTTTTCACAAATTATCGTTCATCTCACATTTTGAAATGTTCATCTGAATCCAACGCTAAAGCAACTTTGCAGTACAAGAATTGCAGGTGATAGAAGGACAAAATTAGCATTACATATTATATTCTTGTAGCGTCTTGGTGGTAAGAGCCAGCTGTTGGAAATGGCAATTCTTCAGTAGGGTTCAAATCCAGGGTGGGGCTTACAGCATAAAAGCTTGGTTGTACCAGGATGCTTGATTTTTCTTTAAAACTTATATTGCGTGTGTATTTTGACATGTCTACAAACCTCGTTACAAATAGATATCCTCATCCTTGTATTTTCAGGGATTGGCAACACACAACCTAAGTACGAGGGTCATTCAATAAGTAATGCCTCACAATTTTTTTTTGTCACAGAACATATTTATTCTGTATTCTAAGTCAGAATTTGTTTACATTATAAATCAACATTTCTTGTGCATGTCCTGTTTTTCTACATAGTCCCCATCACGTTTTATGGCCTTATGCCAACGTTATGCCTGCCGGGGATGTCTGGAGCAGTGGCTGTGACAGGACGTCCTGAGCGTGGCTGATCATGGAGCTCTGTTTCTGCATTTCCTGATGCTTTAACTTTCTTTACCCATCACCCAACAGTACTCCTAACAACTGCATCATTACCATACACTGCACACAAACGTTTCTGGATGTTCACCACGGTCTCTTTTTCCTCAAACAAGAATTCAATAACAGCACACTGTTTGTAACGAGAGTCGTATGTAGACGCCATTTTGACGCTTCGCTACGACTCTGTGATCTGCCGGAAGTGTTCGAAACTTCACAGGCATGAAGAAGAAACATCAAATTTGAAGCACCTAAGAGGACGTCTGTCTATATATATGTATATTAATGCCTTCTTAAAAAAATGTGGGGCATTACTTATTGAACGACCCTTGTATATTGCAGGAGCACACTTAATTCATGTGGGAGTTTGGCTCGTCACATGACAAATGCAACATTTGCTTCCTTTTATCTTGTTTTTTTAATGATTTTTTAAAAAGTCAATTACTATTACATTTTAAAAACGGAAAAAAAAAGTTTGTAGTTACCATTACTCTAAATGAACGAAAGCAAACGACAGCGTGTTGAAGCTTTCTGAAATATCATGCTGGACATACTTTCTTGAAACAAATTCCTTCTAATGCTCTGGTGCCTTTTATTTATTAGCTGGTTTAATGCACCATGGGTTAAACCTTATTAGTGATGTCTAACTGCATTTGTGGAGTAATTCTGAAAACCTTGTCTTAAATAAATAACAGTGCTTTGTATTATGTGCCTTGGCCTGTCACATTTGGCAGTTTCTCTTTGGTCTTTATCAGAAAACTATTTGCCGACTGGCATATGTTGTGACTGCATAGCTTGCAGTTGCATGCCACTTTGATTTGAAATGTAGTAGGATCATTACATCTGTCAGCTGACTTTTTATGCATAAAGCAGAGCTTCGTAGCTCGGTCTCTCTCGGCCTCCTCTCTCATTTCCAAATAAACTCTTCCTATCCACATAAAAGGGTACAAACGTTCAGCTGCCATGATCACTCAGGACTCTCCCTGTTAGAGCAGTCAAGTAAGGCTGCTAGAATGTGGTTCCTTTTTAACATGATGCACCATCAAGGAAAGATCAAGAGTCAGTTCTGTTTGGTATTTGGGATGAGAAAACCTCAGCCAAAAACCATTACAATCAAACCAGTGTACTCAATGATCAGCATAATGGCAGAATTAGGAAGCTAAAGGTAAATGCTAAATGTACGGACAGAGAGCTCTGGGGCCTGGGGGGTTAAACCCTGCAACAATTTCACGCGACATTTTTGCTGTCAGATGTCGTAAAGTGTGTTTAGATATGTTGGTGCGTGTGTCTTTGCGGTATGATTTTTTTCCCCTTTTGTGCTTGGAGCTGAAACAGCTGCACATGTGGTGCAGGGGCCGAGAACAAAGAGGTGGCCGCCAGGCTGAGTGACGCAGCCCTACAGAGCCTATCTGACGGCCTCTTTCTCTCTTTCTCCTTTGCCATCTTGTGTGTAGATGCTATCGCTCTGATGACTTCCCTCTTAGCCCGCTCAATGTTTGTTGCATATGTAAGAGGAATAGCTGAAAATCAATTCCCACGAATGGACCCCGTTTGCAAGTGGTGAGAATTAAGCCCTTAAATTGACTGACATCAAACAGCACATAAGCTTGTGTGATTTTTAAAGCCATGTGCTGGTCCCAACATTTGTAGCTGGGAACATGGCATGCTAGAGACCATGGAGCAACTCTGATGTTGTTTACTGTGTACCATGTGTGTAAAGTATACAAACTTAATGTGGTATTAAGGAGCAAAATGTATCTGTTATGTATCCTAGGTATGTATAGGATTAGAATTATTATTATATATTATTATTATTCTATGTACAACTACACTCGATTATGTTTTAGTATTACGGTTTAAGTACAACCCCAAAGTCAGGAAATGTTGGTACATTGTTCCTTACATTTGCTTGCCTTTTATGTAATTGCACACAGCATAACCCAAGGTATTTTATGTTTTGTCTGGTCAACTTTATTATGTGTTGCTGTGCAACACACACACAGTGTTCCCTCGCCACTTCGCGCTTCACCTTTTGTGACCTTGGTGCACTGCGGGTTTTCAAAAAATGTGAATGGAAAAAATATATCGCGGATTTTCGCTGTTTCGCGTTTTTTTGCGGAACTTTTTTTTACATTAAAAAATCACAATATTTATTACAAAATATATTAAAAAATATTAAATATTACAATAAAGTATGTAGGATATGACGTGCTGTAAGCTCGGTACGGACGGAAGAGCATGTGTGATACGAGAGTGTTGTATGGTGTGTTAAGTAAAGAGAACATTCGATTACTTCAGCGTGTTGCTTGATTGTATAACAGTTAAAAACACTACAATATCGTATCTACCCAGAGGATGAATACCCACCAAAAATGAGAAGTAAGACTAGAGCATCAGCCGTCTGAGTCTGAGTTGTTTGTGAAAGTTTCTTTATAGACTGAATTAATTCAAGCCCTACGATGCCACCCAAACCTTCTGAAAGTTCTATGGCTAAAATAGTGTATAAATACTTAAATAACTGTAGCGTCCCTACTTTGCAGATTTTCGTTTACCGAGGGTGGTCCCGGAACATAGCACAACCAACACACCCCCCCCCCCCCTCCAATCACACCCCCGATAAACGAGGGTGCACTTATTATCTGTTATTCCACCCGATTTTCGGTTGGTCCGGTATGTTTGGGAAAAAATCGGACAGGTTGGACCCGGGTGTAATGTTACTGGTCATGTTAAATTGCAGAGTGATTGCACACTCCGTTCACTTTTTTTTTTTTTATCACACTTTGAATGTCACCCCATTCATTTTGAATGGCTCCACTCTAGTGGCAAGAACCTACCAGGGCTCGGACCTGCACCTGACCAAAACCCACCATGCCTCGGACCCACGCCAGGACTGAACCGACCGCACCGATGCAACACACATTCGCAGTCCCTCCGGGAGCTGCACTTCCTAGTTTCATTTGCCATTCCCGCATTCCAGGCCTGCAACACATTCCAAGAAAGTGGGGGGGGCAATTTGGAGCTACTTATGAATAAAAACTAAATAAAAAACGAAATAATTATTTAGGATTTCCAGAAGACGAATGAGGAAAATATTGAAATGTTTCAAAACATTGTTCCTCAAAGAAAGACTTTAAGGGATTTCCATGGATTCCATACATGGTTGATAAATGCATGAACTTGTCTGGAAAACATGTTTTCTTGAAGGAATTAATGCTGCTTTATAATCTCAATGTATTTTTATGCATTAATGCTGCCATCACAGAACTGAAAATTACCTTTGCCAAGTGCATTGGCATAGCCACATAACAAGACTATTGGATTTGTAGTAACGGTCTGGATGGTCCTTTTGTATTTTGTCCAGAGCACTCAGGGTCCATTCACAAAGTCTAGTGCTATAACGTGGGAACACCACTGGTCTCCTCACATGACAACCACAAATCCAGCCCCCACCCAGAAGAGCACTGTAGAATTCGGAACCTGTCACAGGTGATCACAAGGTATTTTGGTAGATACACAAACAGACTGGACAGATAGCAAAAACACCAATGTTCAAAGGTGCCAGGATCCCACATCTGTACTTCATGTGGTGCCTGCCAAGACAGAGCAGGACTAAACGGTGCCAATGAACCAACTCTGTAACTCTGTAACTGACAGACCTCCTTTCTTCAGAGGTGGGAATTTTGTCAGAGCTTTGGTTCAATCCACACCTCTGTCAAGGGAGGTCTATTGGTCATGGAGTTACGTTTCGCCGGCACATGCAGTTGTGGGCTCATCACAAAAGACCAGGGGTGGCTTCCTGGCACTGTTGTTTTAGTATACTGGCACACTTTAAAAGTTTGAGTTGTTGGGCTCTGTACAGTTTCCAGTTCATGTGCAAATTGCACTGGACTACATTTGACTACACGTTGTCGACAGGGGTGGGATGAATGAGTTATACCAGAAGTATGTGATGTAAACTTCAAGCCATGATATAAAATTATTCTTTATTTTCTCGAGTTTATACTGCATTTCAGATTCTCCACAAAAAGTTTTTTTTATGCTTTGGCATGTTTACTTCCGGGGTTTCCAGATCCAGTGAGAAAAATATGACACAGTCAGTAGAAAAAGAGCCCAAATAAAGCCAAGCCTTTTAAATTAGTTGACCTGGCAACCATGTTAGGGTATGCCTGCAAGCATGCGCAGACTAAGACAACCAACTGAAATCGGGTAACTGTTATACAGGTTGTGAGAAGTCTAATTGCAGAGATGAAATCCAGTTAAAGTCAAGTTAAATTTATTTATGTAGCCCTTTTTACAACTGAGCATCGTCTCGAAGTAGCTTTACAAATATGTAGCCTTAAGTGAGCAAGCATGAGGTGACAGTTGTATGGAAGAGCTCCCCACTCTCATTAGTATGGGTCGTTATGGGACCTATTTTCATTGGGCATCGTCGATGTTAAATGTACGAGTTCAACTAAGTAACATAAATGCTATGTTTATAACAGTGGTTTCAATACATAAATATGAGGTAAATATGAGAATTTAAAAGAGAGAACATGTAAAGAAAATATGTAAAGAAAATATACTACTTATATTGATGAAATAAATCTAATATTTGAAAATACTAAATAATAAAGAGTCTAATATAACGGAAAATATTTAATATTTAGATATGATAAATATCATATAACATATAATATAGTCATGTAAAACTGAATCTTGAATATATTGAGTGTTATAGTGAACCATTTCACAATCTCAAAAAGCAATTTGTCCATGTGCCGTGTCAATAAAAAAGTATTTTTATTGTGTCAATCAAGACGCAATACACACTTTAAAAAGCAAACTCTTTTCAACTTGTGCGTTTAATATTTCATTCTTGAGCCAATCATTTTATTACAGCACATCACTGATATAAAAACAAATATTTCAAGGGTTGAATCTAAACTTCTTATTTAATTCCTGAAGCTACAAATAAGCTTTTAAAAAAATATATTTTGACATTCTTGTTTGTATTGTATTATTGCACACATCCTAAAGCCCCAAAATAATAGCTTTCCCTTCCATTATGTTCCAATTCTAAATGAGAACTAAAAAGAGCACGTCGGTTTATTTACTCTTAAACGTTAAAGCTCTTACTAAGAGTAATGAATGCTTGAAATGAAGTTTCCCTAAGGCAAGGACTAATCAGAAACAAACGTATGCATATACATTGTTTCCTTCATGCCCACAATATTGTATCTAGGCTAAGAACGATGTCTTTGATTGTTTTCACCTGTTTGGCTTATGAACCTGTCACAGTTTTGCCCAGATATTTACTTTAAGAGATTTGAGTTCTAGCTGTTCTGGATCTGGAACCTTTCTTAAGGAGGGTTTAAAGGGGTGATGTAATCTCTTGGGATGACGGTAAAGACTCAGCATTCCTTCAAAGATCACGTTTTGGACCTCAGGACAGTCTCTCAAACATAATGGGTTTTGTCTTCTCCTTAAGAGCTTATTAAGACCTCACAAAGGCAGCGTGGGAGTTCATAAGTGGCATGAGCCGAGATTGCGGAGGATAAATGTTGGTTGCCCAGAGGCCGTGTTTAGAGGGAGATAATTAACCCGGTTTAAAGGGGCAGAATCGGTGTCTGCGCTCTGTGATTTGTTTTAGATGGCTGTTTATGCCTGACACTGCTTGTGTTTTCTGTTATTTTAGCAAAGCTATTACAATTTTCCCTCATGTAAGTGGATAAGCCCGGTTTGGAATTGTCCACGATGTCTCAGCTTAAATCAACATGAGCCATAACACAGACACTCTTCCCTGTGATTAGATTCATTAGTCACATTTAATCCTTGACTGCCAGTTCCCATAAGTCTGTGTGGTTAGGGTTTGACGTATTCGAGAGGTCATGGTGTGGGTGTGTGGTATTTCTTTGTTAATATCTAGCCTGATGCATTTCTGCTCAGTACACTTCTCCTCTCTGGAAACAATTCTCGTTTCAGCCACCGATGACAGAATGAACTAATATGCTGTCAAAATATTAGAGCAAAAGGGCGTAGAAAAGGTCACAGTGTGGTCAGTGACTACTAAAATTCTATTCTGCACGATAAGGTTTAAAAACCTTTTTTCCCCCCCATCTTCTTCACAGAGTGATGATGTTCTGGGCTGGTGTGAAAACCATAGAAGATGTTCTCAGGTAAGAAAGTTGTTCATTCCCATAGTGATTTATATTCCATTTGCATTCTTATCTCTCTCCTTACAAATACTTGACTATGTAATGCCATTTAGACAAATGAAATATCTGGGCTTTCTGAGAAAATGGCAAAGAGTCATTGCATTTATTTGAACCATATGTCTCCTTCATATGTAGCATATATAGACAAGTGAGCTTAAACCTAACAATTTGATGATCTCATTGCAACTGCTTATGTCAAGATCTGGGTTGTATTAGCGGCAAGCAAGCAGTCAGCTCTCGTAGGCAACAGGTGCCTTCGAACCACCCTCCACCCTCCAACCACCCTCCATGAAGCTCCCCGAGAGCAAACTTTTTAGAGGGCCGGTAGGAACTTCTGTGTGATGGTGAAGTCACAGATCATTACAGTGTTTGAAGCATGCTACGTATATATCACTCACTCCAGCAACAAAGAAAAATTATTAAATAATTATAAACTAATCAAATAAAGTAATAGTTACTGGAGAGAGTGATATATACATAACACACACACACACATACATACATATACATTTTTTGAAACGTTACATATTTTGAAATTTCGGTGGTAACTTTTAACTTTTAAACCACAAGAGATATTGCAAATCTGATTGTGGAAATTGATTTCCAAGACAATTACGATGTTCTCCAATCTACATGACCATCTTCCCATTGGAAATACCTGCCCTTGATCCAATATGGCAGCTTTCAAGATGGCGGCTTGAGGTATTCAGAGATGATATTTTCCTTTTTGTTTCTGAAATAAAAATGGTTTCCTGTGGCTTTTGACTTACCCTGTGTATATATGTATGTATATATATGTCACTGGCTGCACACAACCAAAAGGGATTGCTTGTATGCTTAAAAATAGTGTAGTAATTTTTCACACAAATATGATCAACAGCATCAGTTTATTGAAGAATTAATGTATGAATTAAATAATTTTTAATAAATCATTTAATAAAGATTTTAATAAATGACATTACATTATATGCCTGTAAGCTTGAATATAATATTTGCAAGTAGGTCATAAACATTTAGCCATTGATTAGTTATCATATAAATAAGTTCGTTTTTCTTAATTTTCCTTTACTTTAAAATAAACCCCAAACCATGTTGCTACCTTCATCATGCTTCATAATTGAGAGTTTTGGTGTTTTTTGCTGTCCAGTTTCCCCTTCAAATATTGTACTGTGTACTTCAGCCACTAAATATTCCTTCATTTACCTTCTATATATATTCTTTGTATTCTATATGTAAGTTACATTTTGCTGGGTGATAATAATAGTAAATGTCCCAAACTCCATTTGAAGACAATTCTTATTTGTAGCAAAGTCTTACGTTTAATTGAATAGCAATTCACCCAAAACCTAATTTCATTGAATTGCGATTATCTTAAATAATTGCGATTAGATAATTTGGATTTTCTTTTAATACTTTCTTATAATAGTAAAATCTTTAGTCATTAAAGTGAATGGACGTTGATCGGATGGGTGTGAAACGCTGTTTACCTGTACCTCATTTCTGTTTAATACTGATTACATTTTTAAATAACGACTGTTTTATAGTCTAGAACACCTTTCTGTGAAATCCCTTTTTATGTGGCAACTTTTAATAAGGAGTCACTTTGGATGCCCTGTGCTGTTTTTTCTCTGTTGTTTAACAGTTTTATTTGTCATGTGAAAGTCCGGTGTTTTATTTTTGCTTTTTTTTTTACATAATTTGTACCTCTGAATTAATGGTAGTAGATTAGGGATGTTGTAGATAATGTTTACTGCACAAGTTTCATTTTGCTCCAGCACTGACATGTAGAAAATCTCTGGATTTAGAGACAAGTCGTAGTGATTGAGCAGGCATTGATCGAGCAGGGAAAACTGCATTTTCCCTTAATAAATTCAGAATGTTTTACTTAGTCGCTGGAGCTCAATTTTATTAAATAAGACTTGTCACATTGTTGACTCGAATATCTCAACAAATCTCTCCTGGCCCTTGATATGTTTGACATTCAGGAGTAAATCAATTTAAGATATATTATAAATAATGTATGATATAAAATAGGGCATCAAGTCAGGCACGCTTGATTTCCCAAAATAGAGAATGCAGAATGAAATGATATGCAGCACTAATTGCTCGGTAATAAGCCAGTAAACAGGGTTAGGTCGTTAATAGTAATTGCCTTTGCCAGACGTCTTTGGCTGCCTTCTCCGGCTCTTGCCCTGAGGGATTAAGGTTAAACAGGCCTGAAAAAGGTAGAGCTTTTCTCCGTGAAGGCTGAATTTCTCACACCAAGTGCTTGAGCTGTTCTAATTGCTTTCAGATGGAGGTGATTCTCCTGCAGTCCTTCCAATAATAGGTAAAGTAAATGTTGTGCTTCTTGTGAAAATAATGAGAGCCATTTCACATCCTCCTGGGCTGTACAGCTTCTCATAAAGGACCCTTGACATTAGCTCCTTTTATTCACTTAAAATTTGTGTCAGGATGGCAGCGTTTTTCCAGTGTGTTTCCTTGCACCGGATTTTTCTTTCTGGGACGCCACGTTTCCATGCTTTCCTAGTTCTAATGACAGCTTTTACTAAGTAATTTAAAGTAGAAAAACACTCAAATCTGGATAAATAGGGATTTAGTGTCAAACTGTTTTCATAGGAAATCGGCTATAATTGCCTGAGGCTCATCCATGTCATTATCCAGTTCCGTTAGAGCTTAAAAGAAAGTCTGAAAGTTGCTTTCCAGCATTACTTTTTAGCGCGACTCATGCACATGCACATCACTAGAGCTCCAGACCTTGATTAACCTCCACCGGGTCCCTCATTTCTGAGAGCCTGCTGTTTTAATGGAAAGCTTTAAGAAAGCAGGAGGTCTTGCTCACACCCGACTCCCCTCTGTTAACCCGAATCCAGATCCCCCTTCCATCCCCCATTCAGCAGGTGAGCTGCGGGCCTGGTGACTGACCCCCGACCCCCAGTCTGCTCACTGAGCTGAATCATCGGGGGCAGTTGGTGGAGGGTCACTCCCTGTGTGGTCATTTCTCTCAGGAGAATTTCTCCAGCTGAGTGCAGGACTATGGAACTCTATGGGCATGAGCAATGCATATGCAGCCAGCCTTAACCATTTCCCACTTTTGCAGCCATTAGTTGTCATAAGATTTGTATTTTAATAACTCATAATTGATAATGAACTTACAATATGTTGGGCTAAATTGGCAAAAATATCAGCATGATTTTTAGGCTATATCACATTTTATGATAATTATTCTGCATGATGATTTTAAGGGTGTGTTTATTCTAGATCAGTTCACTCGGTTAGGACCAAAGCAGAAGATTATACTTTGTCCCATTTTAGTCCTTCTGAATTCTTCTTCTTTAGACCAAACCAAAATATGTATGTTTGGTTTGCTTAACAGCGTTATCGGCATCAGTGGCCATTTCCGAGACACACACGCATAAGGTTACATTTATACACAAGGTTATCTTAACACTAGTAATATATCCACACTCAATGCCGATATAGAGTGATCAAGTAACCTAACACATAAGACACATGTGGGAAGGTGGAGGTACTACCCACTGGGCCACCATGCAGCCCAACCAAAATATGTAAGCAAAAGACATCTACATAAATTCACATACTGATCGGATGGCTTTTCTGACTTTTTATCTGAACATGCACATTTTTATGAGTAGTAATTATAAATTACAGCATTCAGAAACATTTGATTCAACTTTTCTTTTAATTGAATCTTCTTAATTGTTAAAGAAAGATAGCATGCACTGCTGGCTTGTGCCTTTCTCTGCACTCTTGCCAGCTTTAGCGAGCCGACCACGTAGTTGACTAAGTAGTACTCAAAATACAGCTGAAAGTTAACACTTCCTCATCATGAACATGCGTCAGCAGTGGTCTCTTAAACAAGTCAAGTGGTTTTACCATATTAAAAAGCTCTGCGCAGAATAACAGAAATGCAGAGCGTATTTGAGCTAGTAGCCTAGTCAAGTCATATTTGTTTATATAGTGCTTTTTACAATGGAGCATTGTCTTACAGCAGCTTTACAACATTATATAAGGCCAATCCCAAATTGAGCAAGGGTGACAATGAAAGGGAAAAACTCCCTACAATTGTAAGGAAGCCTAATATTGTAAGGAAGAAACCTTTGGGAGACTCAAAAAGGAATCCATGCTCCTTGTGTGACCTAGGTATTACTAGGACTGTGGTAACCTAGTGGTTAAGGTACTGGACTCTGGACCAGAAGGTCGAGGGTTCTAGTCCCACCTCTGCCACGTTGCCACAGTTGGGCCTTGAGCAAGACCCTTAACCTGCAATTGCTTGGATTGTAAGACAATATGAGTTGTAGGTTGCTCTGGATAAGGGCATCTGCTAAATGCTGGAAATGTAATAGTAAATAATAAGAATTAAATTAATTAATGTAAAAGATAATAACACCTTTAAGCAAATGTTAATAAAGTGCACTTCCTCAACATATCACCAGTGTGTTCTACGTGTTTGGTAATTTTGTCCCAGAGTACGGCCACTCACTGGACATTATCATTGTCTGTAAATCCTAAAAATGGCCGTGCAGTAGTTTCTGAAATACTCAGACCAGCACCAACAACAATGGCACGTTCAAAGTTATTTAAATCACATTTCTTCAGTTATCTGTTAAAACTTTGGTCACTTTGATCATATCCACATACTTAACTGCACTGTGTTGCTGGCGTGTGACTGGCTAATTGCTTATTTGCGTTAGCGATGTTCAGCTGCACCATAAATCCCTACTAGTGGCAAACAAATCAACGTTGTTGATTATGCATTTTACATAGCAAATTCGTCATGTCTTTACTTCTTTAGCCGGCAGCAGTTGTTTGAAATGCTTGTCCTTTGTTTAAAATCCGAACCATGTAACCAATTCTTTTTTGTAGTCACCAACATGTTGTCATTCATTCTACTACAGTATGTTACCAAATAAGTGAGTTCTAAGGACCCACCCACACTGAGCTATTATTATTAGCTATTAACGAATCATCCATCACGGGCCCACTTAGCAACTCTGGGCGTAAGGGCAGGAACAACCCTAGACGGGACGGCAATCCACTGTAGGGCACACACGCACACAGTCACGCACTAAGGGCCACTTTAGAGACACCAATTAACCCAAAATGCATGTCTTTGGACTCTGGGAGGAAACCGAAGTAAATATGCAGACATACAGAAAGGACACAGGCCGCTCCAACCTGGGATTGAATCCGGGACCTTCCTCCTGTGAGGCAGAAGTGCTATCCACCGAGCCCCTGTGCTGCCCTAGTCGAAATGTGTCAGTTAACATGTAAGCTGGACTAGTAAAGAGTGTAAATTTGTTATTAAATTGGGTTGTTATTAAACTTTGGGTTGCCATGTCAGGACAGTTCAGAAAAGGTATTAAGTATGACATTTCTTGCAAGGCATTTGTTTAGGCAAATTGTGGAGAAATGTGGATAATTCATGTTCTAAAATCATCGTATGGCTCACCCTTACCGTTATATCCTCTAAAATGCTTTTTTAGGAGGCTGCATTGCTACTCGTTTACTACATATAATTGTCTTAGTTATGGGATATTCAGGACATTTATATTTCTGTTCTATAAAACAAGATCGCTGAGATATGGAGACATTCTCCAGGTTTGTCTGAGTCAGCCTTGGTAAGTTGCCTTTCACATGCTCGAAATACGTGCTGTTACTCTGTTCCTGGCAACATTAAAATTGGTTCGCATTACATGATAATAAAATCAAACAATAAAAAAGGTGTAGTGTGGTGTAGTGCTAAAGAACACTCCATGCCGCTCAGTGTTTATGGACTGACATGCTGAGCTCTTTCTACCTTCAGTTCAGCCTCTCATCCCATGGCAGCTTGTTTGCAGTGTGTTATGTGTGTCCTCTGGATACCTGATCAGAGCTCAATCACACCTACTAAGTCACACAAAACATTTGTCCTGTGCAACACTGCGAAACATTCTGCAGACCGTAAGAACACCCAGGCCGCTCCCACAGTAGATCGGCCGGAATCGTTTTCATGTGCCGACTGCTGATTTAAACTACGTTAAGCAACGGGGGTTTTCCACTTCACTTGGTGCCCCGTGTGACACCTTAATGGCCAACTTGTGCCACATTAGGTCGGGTGTTGCATTTTAGCCGTGAAGGTATTTACACAGCGCCCCGCATTTACAGGACATTCGGTGGAATTTTACAACGCTCCCTCTTTGAATAAAAGATGTCTCACATATGGTTTTTGTCATGGTACGTTTGGAGCCCATGAGAGTTTAAATGTCAGTATACCAAATCAGAACCTCAACCTTTCATGGTTTTCAGGTATAATGAAAATGTTTAAAGCAAAAGAAAGGAGGCCAAGAGGTGATCCTTGGATAGGCTGCTTAAAATGTGGTCCAGGATGATTTATGTTAAAGGAAAACCAACTATGACTGTGTTAATCTCTTCCATATTGACCAAGCCACGCGTGTTGATGTTATTGTAGTGACTGCCGGTGTTAAAAACTAGCACTTAAATGCATGATTCATCAGGACGGAGACTGATGTGTGCACTTTTCCTATGTTATCTTCTCATTCTATGCCTTTCAAAGAGCCTTTGAAAGAACCACTCTGGTTTTAGGATGATTTTTTAAAATTTGTTACCGCTCGTTTCAAAGCCTTATTTGGAATGCGGCTGAAAGTGCCATGACTGAACCGTTTATTATTCATTTATTTTTGACTCATTCTGTTTTCCCAGGTGGTCAGACCATTTGCACGGTCCTTTGATTTCCAATGGATATGACTCGAATTTAAACGATATAGTAGGCTTTTTAAATTTTGATTCACAAAATCACCTTTAATAAGAACAATAAAAAATTGTATTTAAATGACAGTGCTTTTCAATCAGCATGCATGGATGCATTGATACTTGATAGGAATGTTATTGCTGTACATTCGAGCAGCACGTTGCCACAAGTTTTCAAGATATTTTTCAATATTTTCAAGATACATGATAATTAGCACGATACATGTGATGACAGACAAAATGTATAAGACGCGACAGATTCATAAATAACCCATTCAAATATTATTCCATATTTAGTAAAGAGGTTTTTTAAAAATGTCCTGCGTTTCATCCAAGACTAAAACAGGACTAGCTACACTGTTTATAATGAAACATGCAGCTGGTCAGATAAAACACCGTCATATTGACCAGCCCTAAATAATTTTTTTTTTTACAACAGAGCACTGTCTTTACAGTTTTCCATTATCTAGACCCAAAGCACTAAATGAGCAAGCCTATGGCAACAATGGAAAGGAAAAAGAACCTTGAGAAGACCAAGACTCAAAAAGGGACCCAGCCTCCTTGGGCAGCCTAGGTGCTATATGCGAGAATTAAAAAAAATCAATAAAGTTTTAGTAATTGTATTTTAAAGTTGTATTTTACATTCACAGCATTTAGCAGATGCACTTACCCAGAGCGACTTACAATTGATACAGTCTTACAATTCAAGCAATGGTGAGTTAAGGGCCCAACTGGCAGCTCAGCAGTGGTGGGATTTAAACCCAGGACCATAAGGTATAGAGTCCAGCACCTTAACTGCTGGCTACCGCAGTCCCCACTCACATACTAGGGGCACTTTACAGAACATGTCTTTCAAATGTGGGCGGAAACAAGAGTACCTGGAGTAAACCGACATGAACCCAGAGAGGAAAGTGTGAGGGACAGTGCTAACCTCATATTTAAAGATAATATATTATGCAAAATATCATGCATTGATGTATAGACTATACTACAGTAAACAGAATACAATATTATGAATAATATAATAGATAAAGTATATTTATATTTATAAATATATATAGCTAGAATTGTATATATTGTATTTATTCCCTGTGTCCGTTTGGGTTTATTCCAGTTCTTTCTCCCAAAGACATGCAATAAACATGTAATAGGTTAACTAGTTGCTCTACTACTATAACCTTGCTCCTGACATGAACAGCCATTGATGTGAATTCAACGTTAAATAAATAACAAGCAAACAAACAAATACTGTACATTAACGTCTATGATTGGCCATGTTTGACAGAGGGGAAACCCGTTAGAGGACGGGAACAATTTAGGCTGCGCTTCTTGGGGGGGCTAGTCTTTATTACTAAATATAACTTGGCAAAATAATAATAAAATGTGTGTGGCCTACAACACCAGCTTTTGGATAACGTTGCAGGCCATTGCACTCCAGGTCGTAAAAAGGTTGACAGCCAAGGGTTAAAGAGGTTTTTTTTTTAAATGCAGTTAAAAAAATGTCCATGCTTTTCAACTGAACTGCTGTGCACTCATGAATCACCTGGCAGAAATTATGTTGTTAATTTTTATGCCTGGGGCCATCACTAATGACCTGTTTAAATGATCAGTTATGGATTATATAAACCATAACCATACTTATATTTGGGTATGATCCATTTTGGGTGTTTCCCATTGATCATAACCTGTAATTCTGTCTCGTCTTGCCTGATAATTTATCCGTCAGAGTGTTTTATTAAGTTAAAACACATTCTCTTGATGTGGAAATAAACTGAAGTGCAGTGGGGTTTCCATTCGCTTACATTTACTTTTCAGTGAGGTTATCAGTCAAACTAGATTCAGATTCTCCTATCAGTGCTCCATGGGTACAAAATACGTCTCTCTTGTTAATATGCCCATTAATGCTGCAGTCTGCAGTGGGATCTCTTACAGTCTCATAACAAGTGTCTGACCACCCCACAGTAAATGATTGTTTTTGGTGTTTCTACACATTTTCAGTCATATGTGATATGCAGCCAATTCTGTATGTACAGCTGAAAGGAAAAGTTCCAATTTTACAGATCAACTGTTTTTAAGTGTATGTGATCGTTTAGGCTTGGTTTACCCAGTTTTTTCTTTAAAACTTCGTTAAAACTTTAACTCATGACTTGTCAAGGAATCCCATTATTATTATTATTATTATTATTATTATTATTATTATTATTATTAATAATAATAATAATATTACAGTATTATCAATATTATCCCTTATTTAAAAATTTCACAGCGCTCTAAAAATCACGTTCCACATCAATGACATGGACCACCGATAATGATAACGTCTTGAAGAAAATGCTAAAATGTGCTTGTAAACATTTCTTTCCTTATAGGTTGTGTGTATATATAGGCTGCTGGCATTTACATTTTATTACATTTCCAGCATTTAGCTAGGGCATGAGCAGAAAAGACAAAGCCAGGAATGTCAGTTCATACACCATCCGCTGTCTGTCACAGAAGGAGACTTTATAACAGATCCATGACAAAAGGAAAAAAAAACCTTTTTATAGCATACAAGTCACATCCTGAGCCAACACTGTTATGAGAAAACAGAGCTTGGCTTTTCTGGTCAGTTGCGGTAGACAATTGAAATTGAAATGTTAGTGTTCAGGGCCAGGGCCACGGTCTAGTTTAATTGAACATTTAGGCTTTGGCTTCATTTTAGGGTCTTAAGCAGACATAAATGGATTTAGCTGGAAAAATCTGTAAGTACCCCCCCCCCTTCCCTTGTTGTTACAGGACAGATTGCTTATGAAGCCTGTGTTTCTCCAAATGCTTGTTGGGTTTGCTGCAGTTGATCAAAAGGCTGGATTATAGCATGAAGAATGAGGATGTTTCCTCTCTGTAATGTAAACAAAAGCAAAGGGTAAATAAATAAACCTGGCTTAGTGTGCTGTTTGGGTTCACGGACAGGCCAAGCTGTCATTTCAGCCGCAGTAGTCGGTGTGACTGATCCAATGCTGCATTTGCTACTGATTTAGGAACCTGCCACTGAGAAGTAATAGTTGATTTGTGAACAAGCAAGTCCGCATTTATGCAGCAAATGCCAAGTGCGTTCACAATCAGTCCAGAAATTATGGCCTTGCTCAAAAGTTTCTACTGAAGTATTTGTGGGTAGCATCGCTGCTGGGACTGTGGTGGCCTAGTGGTTAAGGTACTGGACTATGGACCAAAAGGTCCAGGGTTTAAATCCCACCTCTGCCACAGCTTATCCCTTAACCCACCATTGCTTGGATTGTAAGACTGTATTAATTGTAAGTCGCTCTGGATAAGGGCGTCTGCTAAATGACGTAAATGTAAATGCCTCACTGCAAGAAGGTCCTGGGTTCAATTCCAGGGAGTACTGCCTTGGTGTTTCTGTGTGGAGTCTTGTGCAGTTTTCTCTCTGTTGGGTCGTTTGGTCACTCTAAGTTTGAGGGTGTAATGGCCGGCATTAAATAATGGCTAAAGTATCATATGATAGCTCTAACATTTCCAAAATTTTTGTGGAAATGAAGAAATGGGCATCTTTCTAAAGGTGATCCGTAAGTGTGCCCAAGCACTGTAATTGCTCGATAACCTGTGTGGGCATGGTATACTGAACCCTGAAGAGGTGTGCTCAGGCAAGGTTTAGTTGTACAGCTGGCTCGTTAAGGGCTGTGTGTCAGCGCCCAGAATGCCTTAAAAAAGTACAGTTGAATCTCAGAATGTGAGCATAATTGGTTCCGGAAGGCTGTTCGACCAGAACAGATGTTCAGTCAGAATCAATGTAATGTGAATATGATTGCTCAACCCCCAAATTGTTTTTTTTACACCTATATTTGTTAGGTTTTTCGCCGCGGTATATTATTTTACCCTGCTCCCTTACTGTTCTGTTTCCGTTTTCCCTTCAGGTTACGTACGGTGTGTTTTCATTTACCGCGGTTTTGTTGTGTTTTTGTTTTGTTTTGTTAAGTCCACACCGGACTCCGCCGCGTGGATTTCCCGGCAGCTGATGGTGCCCGGGAATCGCGGTCTGTAAGGACTGACCCTGGACCTGCGGCTGATACAACCCGCGTTAGGGTCCGCGGCTGGAAGGGTCACCTCTGGATCCCTGGTCGCTAGAGGGCACCTCCGGACCGTTACGAGGCGGCCAAATATATCTCAGTTTAAGACAAGAATAGGTCGAACTTTTGTCTAACTTTACTCTAGTATTGCAGACCGCAGTATGCTGTATTTTTTTCTACCGATGTTACGGTAAAGCTGTGATGGATAACACATGCAGTACAAAGTGATTCACATCTTGCCAGATACAGTACTTTACTTCATTGGTTGCGCTTTGAAAGTTCAGCGAGAAACGAGCTCAAGTTGAATTAGATTTAACTATTTTTTTGAAGCATGAAACCTACTGCTGTGTTCTGCCCGAGGTGTAGCATGAGCACAGCCTTTACCGCAGCAAAGCAATTTTGCTGCTCATTGACTGTAGGCATTTTAGCCATGTGTAAGAAGACGTAAGAAGAGCGTTAATGTGGCTCTTGAACCTCCTAGAAATGAGCATCAACTCACAATCTTACGAGGTTGGAAAAACCAACAATCGAATGGAAGTATGTAAGTTTGGAGCCTACAGCAATCAACAAGTTGATCATTTGTATTTCTGGCAAGCTGCTGTTGTGTGTCAGATTAATCAAATATATCAATTTCACAAGTTTGCCACACACTAGTTTATTATCTGTTTTAATCCCCAAAATATGCATTCATTTTTAAGACTGAGTGGAAGATGCCTGAGACATCCCCGATAGCTCATTACATCATCCTGTTGCTCAGCCCTAGCTGGTACGGACACACATTAGAACTAATAAGATAACTCCTGCATTAAAGCCAGAGTGCAAGAGGTGAAGACAGATGGGAGGTTTGAGTTTGATAGGGCTTGTTCAGCCAGAGCAGCTTTGTTCATCTGGTGACTGACTTTTTTACTTCACAGTCTGCTTTTATCTTTTTGAAGGCTTTTCCATATTGTGTTTAATGTCTTCCAGCCTTCCATACCTCTTTCACACGTTTTTTCCACTGTGTGATAGGATCACGTTTTTCCACTGGGTCATAATGACAACCAACAGAAAGGTTTATAGCTTTGGCAAGTGGCACCATATAGATGTCTAAATCCAGGATTGAAGTCCATGAAACTTCTCATCCATCATCAGTGGGGGCTACTGTCCAGAGAGGCCAATATTAAACAGTAACACATTTCTGGCCCTCGGGTCGCCATTCGTCTCTGCTGTAACTTACCGGTGTATTACTGTTGTGGACTTAACGTCCTCACGTATGTGTGATCTATTACATTGGCTCGCTCGGTCTTTGGTTTCACATATGGCTTGTTGAAGAAGCACAAGGTGTGAAGTTAAGACTATGCAGTGTATCACTTCTTCAAATTTATAGGCTGGCACATTTGTTAAATTCCAGCATCTCCAAAGAACATTTGCTTCTACAGGTAACATTTAGAAGGCAGATCAAAGAGGGGTAAATGAATGGCTTCCATTTATCCAATCCATCAGACTTGCTGAGAAAAGCTCCAGCAACAAGCTAGGCTTGGGGAAAGCTCTTTCTCACAAAGAGCAAACCTCTTGAACAACTGCTGATTGAAGGAATGCACACACTGCAAGCCGTTCCACCCTAACATTGTTTAAGAACGTATCGATATTCACTTTACACACATACCAGTATATACTGGAGTAAGTACATACATTTTATACAGGTTTGCGTCGTTTAACGACTGTGTCACTTTCTGCATCTTTTTGTTCGTTGGCAGAAATGACCATTGGCCCAGGCGATATCGTAGTTATTTAATTTTTTATGCTAATGTAATATAAATTTAAAGGGTATTTTCTACAGCTGCACCAAGTGCGATTTTCTTGGCCGATTCTGATCTGTGGTTTATTTGAACAGATACTGATACGATACTGATTTTGTCTGACTTTGATTGTTTTTCTGTATAAGAATGATAAAATACATTATACAGAAACATATTTGTGCAACTTTTCTTTTGATAGTAATGCTCACAAAAATGAGGGAATATATCATTTACTCACATAACTCACCAATTACTCACATAATATCCCTAACTTTTGTGAGCAGTACATGCGCCTAAACCTTCATTATTACTGCATTATTTAGGGAGACTATTTGGTTGACTAAACATCACTCTAAACACAACTGAAACACTTCTTCAATTAAAAAAAAAACTGAATTCTGAATTAAAGTTAGCAAAAGCGCTGTGCTGTTCATGTAAGGCTGTGCTTGTGCCTCTGTCACTGTAGTGTGCTTTGAAAATAGTCACTTTAAAACACAGCGAATTTCAGCTCTTTGATCGGTGCATTGACAAGGCCCATTTAAGTAGAAAATTCATGTAAATACGCCAGAGATACAGTACCATTGAACACATGGCGTGGAAGCCTAATTTGTTATAAACATTCTAAACCTTTAGTAATTTATGTAATTTATTTAAGTCACAACAGTTATACAAAATACAGTAAAGTACAGGATATGAGAAAGCTGGAACACTGAAGTGGACAGTATGATGGATCAGATGCATTTCTTTGGCAGAAGCCAAATATGTAATGACAGACAATATTACGAAAAATACAGAAGACCAACCAGATGAAACAGTGGCTCTATACTTGTGAACATGACAATAAACTTGAATCCTGAAACTTAAACCTGTTCTTCTAAGAGATTTGATTTGATGGCAAATCATTCCTCTGATCTAAAATCAGAACCCCCATGTTTTTTCTTTTGCTGAACAAAATGGGAGGGGAATGAGAAAGATGGGGAAGTTAAAGATGGAATGAAAACAGGAAGACTAGAATCAGGGCTGGTTTATGCATTGTAAATGCTTTCGAGAGCCTCGTAAAATTAACTTGAGAAAACTGAACTGTTCTTTGCTTATGAGAATGGGAGAAACTTCATAACTCTCAATTAAACAGTTAGTTGTGTGATGTCACAATGTCAGTAGTCATGATGTCAGTAGTTGTAATGCGGGTAGAGTTGCAACAAAATGCACATTTCAAGGTTTGATAACTGTCTCAAAATACACAATTTCGACTTTCCTAAATAAATATGATGAACGTTCATTAATACACATTCAACAATAACTGCATTCTGAATATCATTTTATTTTTTCAACTTTATTAGCACAGCTGTGTCAGACCCACTTATAAAGCATGACAGAGAATACCATGCCACGCTGAAAATGATCCACCATCTAAACAATATCTGCCCTGTGGTGGACCCTGTGGTACGCTCATATGCAGAGGACCATGAAGACAGACCTCCTGAAACAGGATCCTGACTCTATGCAGCTTTAAAATGCAACTAAAACCTCATCTTACCAGAGGTAGGATGTGAACCAGGGTAACTTAGCAGGTTTGCAGTGCTGAACCACCTTGGATTGTAATCCTGCTTCTGAAGGCTGAGGTTTCGGCTGCAGTTTGGTTTCCTGACACTCTAAATTCCAGTACTATTCCCTGGCACTGAAAGTTTAGATGCATGGCCTTGTGGTTCTTTTAAGTGCAGGTGGATGGGTTTGTGGCACCAATAGTTGAGGTTGCGCTGCGTGTGTGTTTATGGATGTGTTTCCCAGATGTTCGCATGTGGCCAGAGGCTTACGGGTCTCAGCACTCCTCAAGTTGGGGACTGGGTCTGTGTGACAGACCACAATTTAGGGATCCCATCAGAAATTATATTATGACCATGTATCACATATTGTCGACAATTAGACCCAAAAATTTCAACTTGAATTTGTCAAGTTTGCACTTATCTTCATTTTGATATTTATGAGCTTTAGCAGATATTCATCTTTGTTGCAGCACAGCTTTTCTTAGATACTTGTAGAAGGGGTCCAAAAGAAAAAGTTGGGAAGCACTAATTGGTTTGTTTTTTTCTCAGTATATTAAAAGACAATTTGCTCTAGTCTAGGTAATGTATTGAAAGGGTAAAAGCATATTACTTGTTCTCTCTATCCAGCTTGACTTTAGTTTCAGTCTATAGTGTATGCCATTTTTCTTAAACGTGATCCGCTATTATAAATTTTAACTTCATGAAAGACATCCTACACATGTTTAGCTAAACAGCACTTTCCATGGTTTAATCATAACTGCCCCAGCCGTGCTGTATTTTCTCTCTGTCAGCGAAGATTAAGTGGCTTTCAACAGGCACAAAGGTCCCACTTGGCCAGTCTGTCAGGGGCAAGTCAATACAGCATGACAGGGCAAAAGAGTCAGCTTTGTTCTAGGACTGAACATGTCTGAGCTCCTTTGGACAGAACGAGGGTGATGAAGACCAGTAGAGGAAGCAGTGCCTATCCCTGTGGGATGCTGTCGTATAAACACTCAGGTTAAATGATATGCCCAGTAATAATCCATTGGGCGTTTTCATGGAAGCGACATTCCATTGCAAGGCCCATTTAAAAGTGTAATTTTCAAGTTTAAACATGCAGTGTGCCATAACATTATTTCTTATACAAGATCACAAAAATAGGGTAAACGTGTTTAGCGCTGAGTTTGTTCAGACTAAATCTTGTTAGACTGCGGTTAAACTCAGCCGCTTTCAACTTCCAGATGTAGTCTGTCATCTGTCTATCGCCACATAATGGAACTGTCTGTTAAGCCACTGCCCTGTGCATTAAAGAAATTAGCTAGTGATAACCTGTGTCAAACCTAGACTAAGCACAGCATACCTGTCTAGATGTAATAGATATGGGAGAAGCAGGATGGACAATTTCCCCTTCAAAATGGATCTCCAGCTCTCCTGTATGGGTTTTTACAGACATTGAGTACACTACCAGGGCACTTTCTTGACCCATACCAGAAAGTGTTGTCACATTCATGGCTGGCAGGCGGCGTTGATGTTGGGAATGTGGAGAGTGTTAGCTGTGAAGGGGTGGTGGTTTACTTTTTTTGAAGTGCAGAGTGTGAAGGTGACCCATGAAGGCTGTCAGCAGTTGTTAGACAGAGGAAGTAATGCATTGACCAGTCTGGCCTTGGTGTTACATCCGAATGCACATAACACCAAACTTGTGTATAAGGTGATTCATTTCCAAATATACTGTACAAAACTGACGTGCTGAAGGGTTTCCTGATCATCCATCTTAGTTTAGCAAACAGTCGCCAAGTTAGTTCCCACTTCTGCCTATGTTGAGTCAATAGGGCAGCACAAGTACTCTTTTAAGGCAAAAGTCTGGTTTGTGGACGCCCAAAATTACATCCAAAACATTCCCCCAACCCCACGTTTGCTGTCCTTTGTTCTTCTAAGAGGGCTTCTGCTAAATATTGGAATGGCTGGGTGAATTTGCATGCACTTAATAATCCAATAACTGAAGAAAATCAGATTTGGGCAGTAATCCAATCAGCAGGTTTACGTGCATTTGTGTAATCAGATGTCAGATGGGAACGCCCTGGGTTTACAACCAGCCAAATATGGGACATGAGTCATAAACTTTAATAATTAAACAATAAAATTCTTAATGTCCTCGAAAATAAACTGTTTCAGAGTCATCTCAAATGTGTTGGTAGCAATTTGACATAAGAGAAACAAGATCTAGATCTATGGAAACAAACCTAAAACAAGTTAAATCTGTTCGAATAAGCATGACAAATGTGATGGAATTCCACTAGTCACCTCCAAGACAGATATACACTAGGATTCTAAGATTCTAAATGAGGTGGGAAATCCAATTATTGAATTAAAACCCAGTTCACTTTATCAGATTTCTTAATAAGATTTTTTTATTAGACTATGTCTGACTACTCTGGATCCTCCACAGTCCTGCAAGACATGCATTATGTACAGAGTCAAAATTCACACGACACTCTTGTCTCCGAAACAAAAGGGAAAATGACATGTCTAAATACCCCAGCAAATAATTTTGAAAATAAAATAATCTTGAAAAGTCACAGTATTGGATCAAGGGTAAGTTTTCCCAACAGGAAGGTAGTCATGTAGCACATTAGAGAAGACCTGAATTGTCTCAGAAATACATTTCCGCAATCAAATTTCAAATTTCTTGTGGTTCAACACAGAAATCGACACAAAATTGCAACGACAACTGGGAACGTTGCCTGTGATGCACAGCTATTTTTGTTAAGTGCACTGTCGCTAGTTCTGAACACAGAGCAGATGTGGCCCTGTTTCCTAATGCATTGTCAGGTAATGCTGAGCATTTAAGGTCTGATGGTCTGATCCCAATTACATGAGTGCCCCATATTCCGGTCCACATCATAACCTTCACATCACCTATGACTTTGATGTTTGCCATCCAGTGGGAGTTTTCTTAATTACCAGTACCTCACATTCTGGTGTCACCACTGACATGAAAATTGACCTTGTCACTGAAAAGAATGTCCTGGTTAAAGGCGGGAATCCGATATTGGTCTAATGCCCAGGTACAGAAATCGACACTATCAGGGTCATCTTAAAGGGATATCACTTAATCGTATGAAGAATCCGTTTCTTTGTCGGTAGCTGATGACCAATATCTGACTTATCATCCACAGTCCCAGTTTCTCTGAAGTTGGCTATAAGTGATGCAACAGTGCTGTGTGAAATTGGTGTTCTTTTTGGGAGTTGGTTGTTGAAGTCTGCAGCTATGATACAGCAGCTGTGTTTCCAGGACATCACTTTACTCCTCTCTTCTTTCATCATTTCCATCTTCAGTTACCTGTAAGGAACAAAAGTTCTCAACTTTCTGTGTTGATAACTTTTGAACAACAAGAAATATTGCAAATTTTCTGAGACAAGTCTAGTCTTTGATATGCTACATGACGACCGTCCCATTGGAAAAACTTGCACTTGGTCCAATATGGCGGCTTTGAAAATGGTGGCCATTTTCCAGACATAGCCTAAAAGATATGCCCCTTCACCCATTACTTGCAGGGGTAATTTAATTGATGCAGTTACTGAAACTGCAGTTTTTGGATTGTTAAGTGGCATACATGAACCCTGGAGCTCTTGATTGATGGAACACAGACATAAACTCTAAACTCCTGCCAGGTAGTGAGAGGAGGCCTTGCACAAAGTGGATCAGAAGGGATCATGTCCAGGCCCTGCAACAATGACATCTGCCGGACCCTGTGATGGACTAGCGTTCCATCCAAGATGCAGTACAATTCTGGCCAATGAATTGTGGCTATAGGCTTTGACCCCTCTGCGACCCTAAGCACAATAAGTGGGGGTTAAAACTGGAAAAATAAACTTTTACCTATGGTATGGTGGTATCTTTTAACGATCAAACCCACATAACCACTGAAAAAAGCATGTGTATTTCTGAAATAATGGATTATTCAGATTTAGTGCTTAATTTACAAACATATCATGACTTTGAATTTAAGAAAACGTCTAACTAAACTGTTTGCCATAAATATTCATTGGCTGCCTCAAAAAGTGCCCCTAGCAGTATGTTTTGAGTAAACCCTCCATGTCTCCGTGTACAGGGAAACATATTGAAATTATTGTGCATGGTAATTACCTATACACTACAGATGTGGTAGTTAGAGATTAGATCGATAAATGCTGAAGTACTCCATAGAAAACTTTCATCTTCTGAAGTGAAATCAAGAACCACAAGGGCAGGATGCTTTGCGTACCACATTTCTCTCTCAATTTAGTTGCTAACGAATGTCGCTCACTGTCTAGAGGCATGTGAATTCATGCCCTATTTCTCTGTAGTGCATCTTTAGGGTTCCCAAAGATTTTTCTGCAATAGATAAGGATATTTTTGAGCCCCTCAAACCCATCACACGCATACATGTTTTTATTGTGAGCCACTGACATTGATGACCCCTAAACCCCAACCACCCCCCTGGGAATCCCTGACTTAGCAGATGCTCATAGTCAAAGTGACAACTAATATACTCTTAAAATCCAAGCAGTTGTGGGTCCAAGGCAGGCTAAGATTGGTGGGATGTAGTCCATCTAGTTCTCTGTATACTTTTTAGTCTTCTTTACCAGATAGGATAGGTCATTCTCAGCACTGTGTTTGCTGGTATGATTGGATTAGAAACAGCAGTGCTGCTGGAGTTTTTAAAAACTCCTTCATCAGTGCTCACAGATTAAATGCTACTGGTGGCTTTACATTTTCAGCCCAGCAGGCACAGTAAAAACTGTCTGATCCATTCATACCAGCACAACACACACTGTGTCAGTGCTCAGAATGATTCATCATTATGCTTGATCCATAGTACCTGATCTGTTCTGGTCCTGTGGGGGTCCTGACCACCAGGACAGAATAAAGGGGAGCTAAACAGTATGTTAAGAAACAAATGGAGCCCAGTCTATAATTGTAGAAGTACAAAATACTAAGTATAGAAACAAGGAAGTCTCCCTTTCTAGTGATGTACATGTTCTTTAATAAAGAACAGTCTCACTGAATAGGACACAGCTTAAGTTTCCACTAGTTAGATAGACTGCCTCTATGAACCTACAAGTGTTAAGTCTAGTACATGCGTCCTCATATGTCACCAATATTGTATACATCGTGTGCCATCTTGGACAGAGGACTGAGGTTTTGGAATGATTCGAACTGAAATATCCAGATGAGGTTGGGCTTTATTGCTGTGTCTTTCAGGAGCCCAGAGCGTGTTTTTTTTTTGTATATACTTGAAACCACCGCCATTTGGTTTATGGGGACATTTGGCCCTGACAAAGCTGGTTAAACAGAACGCATAGGCACTCACAAACAGATCACAATAGGTTCACATGCAAACACTGACAACTTTCTTGTGATAAAACCTGTGATACAAAATACTGAAAAGTAAGAAAAGTAATTCCTGAGACGTGAATGACAAATAGCTCACCAGTAAGTTTCTCATACAGAATTCTTGCATGTATGCTTCCTGAACCCTCTTGGCATTTCCATGCTGACAGCACTCAGCGTGACTGGTTGAGAAATCAAATTTACACATTTGCCTGAATTATTTATGCAGTCGAGTGACACCTTTGCCTATCTTCCTGGCTGGTATTCATTTTTACTCTAGAGTTGGATCCACAGGTTTTAGCCCAGTGAAAGCATTTTTCTCCAGCAGAGAATAGGGGTAGCAGATGTTGAAATAATCCATCTGATAACACACAACAGATGTCTTAATATTGTCAAGCTCATACTGGAGATGACATGAGTGACTAGGCTGGCCCGGTTATGCAGAGACAGAGGCTTGCTGGGAGCGCACATGTTTGATAGATTAGAGGGTACTGCTATGAGAGGCAAGGAGAGCCAAGCAGAGAGGAGACAAGCATAGCACTGGAGAACTGAGACTAAACACAGTACTGTACACACCCTTTGTTGTCAGTGTGACACTGTAATCTGTTATATAAGCAGCAGTGATAAGCACAGTTAAATAAGTAATGTCTCATATTAAACATTTATTTTATTTAAATTTGAACAAACCAAAACATACACAGTATATACATATGTGTATGTTATATGTATACACACCCACCCACTACATACACACACACACACACACACACACACACACACACACTGACCACATATTGGCCCCTTTATCAGGTGCTAGTACTCTGTTGGACCCTATTTTGTCTTCCATCCATCAATCCATTATCTTCCGCTTAATCCACACAGGGTTGTGGGCCAGGCAACTCTGGGCACAAGGGCAGGAACAACCCTAGACGGGGCATCAATCGATCGTAGGGTACACACACAGTCATACACTAAGGGTCACTTTATTAACACCAACTAACCTAACATGCATGTCTTTGGACTGTGGGAGGAAACCAAAGTACCCAGAGGAAACCCATGCAGAAACGGGGAGGACATGCAGACTCCACAAAGAAAGGACCCAAGACGCTCCACCCTGGGATTGTACTCGGGACCTTCTTGCTGTGAGGCAGAGGTGCTAGCCATCGAGCCACCGTGCTGCCCTATTTTGGCTTTTTCTTCTTGTTTTTTCAACAAGCTGTTGGAAGCTTTCCTCAGAGATTTTGGTCCATATTGTCATAATAGCATCATGCAGTAACTACAGATTTGTCGTCTACACATACATGATGTGAATCTCCTGTTTAACCACATCCTAGAGGTGCTCTATTGGACTGAGATCTGCTGTGCAGGTCACTTAAGTACAGTGAACTCACTGTCTTGTTCAAGAAGCCAGTTTGAGTTGATTTGAGCCTTTTTGGTATTTTTGAGCTCAGCTGGTATTAAGCAGCCCAAAGAAAATATAGTCCACACCTTTCGATCACTACCAGCAGAATGAACCACTGACACAAGACAGTATGGATTCATGCTTTCATGTTGAATATTGCCCACATGCCTGTTCGTAGCTGGAAGGAGTGGTCTTCCGCTGTGGCCCATCTGCTTCAAGGTTGGATGTCTCATGTTTTTAGACATGCTCTTCAGTATACATCAGTTGTAATGAGGGGTTATTTAAGTTACTTCTGCGTTTCTATCAGCTCAAGCCAATCTGGTCATTCTCCTCCAACCTCTGGCATTTTCTCCCAGAGAACACTTTTTTTTTTTTTTTCTCAGACCATCTTCTGTAAAACCCAAGAGATTGCTGTGTGTGAACCACACCCCTTTCAAAGACACATAAATCACGTTTCTTCTCCGTCTTTATGGTTGGTTTGAACATCATATCAAATCAAATAAATTGAGCTGCTGACATGGATTGGTTGACATTTGCGTTAACAAGCAACTAAACAGCCGTACCAATTAACTGACTGGTGAATGTGTGTATACATACATTCATATATATATATATATATATACTGAACCAGAGAAAACTAGATCACATGATTTTATTTTACACTCTGGGTTTATAAGTGTAATGTATATACAGGGACGCTGCAGTGGTGAAAGGGCAGTCTGTAATAAAGTGGCCACTCAGTGAATGTATGCACTCCCTCTTTGGGTGTGTGTGTGTGTGTGTGCCCGGTATTTTTCAAAAAACTTTCACACCGCTAGATTTATGATTTATTTGTGCATGGACCCAAAATGAGGTAAACTATGAATCATTCCGTGATATGAAACTATTTCACTAAAAAAATAAAGATTCAGTTAAGTGCAATGTCTGCATCTGCAATAGATTTTATCCTGGCAGAGTGAAAGCACAGTATAACCAGTCAAGTTGAACAAACTGCTGCTGCATCTGCAAAAAAATAACAGAGGTTCCCAACCCCCTAATAGCTTACCCACACTACAGGGCAAGAAGGACAATACGGAGGCCAAGTTGCCCCTCCTGATAATCACAAAACGAGACAAGTCTCAAACAATGTGTTCCTAGATAATGCTTTTTGTGTGTGTGTGCCTGTGTGCCTGTGTGTGTGTGTGTGTGTGTGTGTGTGTGTTGAATAGTATATCTTACGTACCTGAACAAGTGTAGTAAACATTTGTATAGATAGCTGTTGGACAGTATGTCATGGAAATTGGTTGATAGAAGAAATTCTCAGAATGGCTAAATTGTATGTATTTAGTTTAGTAAAGGGACAGAAACTCACCAAATGTGGTTTGTTAAACCATAATGTAAGCTGTTATTAGTATACAAATAGACTTGATGAAGCTACTAAAGAATCCCCCTTTTAATTTACTAAACTGTGAAGCTACAGAAAACCCCCATTTACCTCAAGGGAAGTCGACATGATGCATCCTCACATTACATCGCATACCCTGGACGCAGGTTATCATATATATCCATGATGCAACGTTACAGCCCTGTCTATTTATTACTGTAGACCTTTAGTGCTGCAGCGCTGCACTTGGCACGTGGCATCACAAAGAAACTATATTAATGAAAGAATTGGGGTTCAATCATATTGCAGTGATAGCACTGCCTTCTGTTCATCACTATCAGTTAATGGAAAATTGACAGCAGGAGCAGGGAGGCTCTAGCTTATTTGTTTACACTATTTAACATACCAGCATTATTTTCATACTTTGCTTGATGCCTGGTTTTATGTGCCATTCTTAGGTCTGTTTTGTTTGTTTGCCTGCAGTGCCTACAGCCATGCAAGGAACTATGGGAAACAAGAAGAGTCCTGTCTCACAAATTTTGTGAGGTAAGTATTTCCACACAAAGTCTATTTTATATTGGCAGTGTGTTCGTTCAAACCAGTAAAAGAAGAACATCTAACCACAATGGATCCTAAAAATGGTAAACTCACCTATCATGTTTTAGCAGACAGCCAGGGACTGTGGTCTAATACAACATATGTGGGAATGCTGTTATGTTGTGACATTTTCAGGGTGTAACAGTTTATCATGGTATTGCACTGGTGGTGAAACTGGAATGAAATGTAACGTGGG
The DNA here is from genome assembly GCA_034779995.1 of Parotocinclus haroldoi. Lineage (NCBI taxonomy): Eukaryota > Metazoa > Chordata > Actinopteri > Siluriformes > Loricariidae > Parotocinclus > Parotocinclus haroldoi. The sequence goes on from JAUZST010014540.1 coordinate 34,369, forward strand.
TATAGCCTTTGTTGGAGTCACATCATGAAGCCATGACGGACCCAGAGGTGCTGATACTCTTTTGGCGTGTAGAAAACACATTTGAGCAAACACATATCTGGAAACCATATGGAGTATTAATCTACCTGAACTTCCACGCTGGTGTCAGGAACTCGCACAGGGTGTCATCAGATCCATTTTACTGGGACATGCGCCCCAGTAAAATGTTACTTTAACCCACTAAAATGATGGGGTAAGTACCGAACATAACTACAGGAAACGACAGACTATATATTTCCTTTAATGCAGCATCAGAGCCATTTTCTTTTGATATCCCCATGGAGTAACATACATCCACAGAAATGTAAACGAAAGTGTGCCACGCTGCACACATGCTAGGTAATACTGCCTCATAGCTACATGATAAGCTAATGAAATCAATAAAAATCTTGAATGTTCATTTGTTTTTTATTACATATCCATGGCAGAGTAACGCCCACTTGTGTTAAATCACCTAATCTAGTTAGTGTATAACAGGCCTATTTTTATGCGCAGTTGTGCCCCTCTAAATTCTAGGTGTGCCCCTTTACATCAAGTAGTCTAGAAACGTTCCTGAACCCACACCTGAACTTTATGTTGAAATTAATAGCAGACAACTTTCCAGTGACGGAAAAACTGAAACGCAACTCTATAACTGATGGACCTCAACCTGCCTGGGAAGGAGTAGTGCACCGAGCATTCTCCCAAATAAGTTCAATTCAATTCAATTCAATTTTATTTATATAGCGCTTTTTACAACGTAGCATTGTCTCAAAGCAGCTTTACAG
>JAUZST010014541.1:0-10570 GCA_034779995.1 Parotocinclus haroldoi
TGTGTGTGTGTGTGTGTGTGTGTGTGTGTGTGTGTGTGTGTGTGTGTGTGTGTGTGTGTGTGTGTGTGTGTTATACATTATAAGGTAGTAACATAAATAAAGCGGAGAATCTGAAATGACCAGACGTGTAGCTGTGCATGATGTACAGTAAAATGTCATTCCGTGCAGATAAATAAACCTCTAATTTAACATTCAGTCCTCATCTGTCCTCTACCCTCTAACAGCCCCGCTTGGAAGAGTTGTAAAGTGGATGGCACTCAGGACAAAGGATCCCCTGGGTCTGTCTGTAGAGCAGCTCAGTGACAGCAACCTGCCACTGAATTTACTTTTTTTGTCCATGATGATGGTGTGCAGTGGGTGTCCATCATCATCATCCATAATGGACAGCAGTTTGTGCAGTGTCTTTCTTTCAGCCACGTTCACCACAGATTTTCAGCTCCATACCAACAACAGACCCTGCTCTCCTGACCATCTCATCTCTCTTTTTAATGCTTTCTCCCCAGCACACTACAGTATAAAAGAGACAGCTGAACACCACTGATCAATCTGATAGAACTTGTGCAGGAGCTTCCTACAGATGTTAAAGGACCCCAGTCTCCTCAGAGAGTAGAGACAGCTCTGCTCCTTCCTGTACAGGATGTCTGAGATGGCTAACCAGTCCAAACTATCAGTCCCAGATACCTGCAGGTCTTAACCCTCTCTACTTCCACACCCTTAATAGACACTGGCTGTGAGATTGGCCTGGCCCTGTGAAAGTCCAGCACCTTCTCTTTGGTCTTGGTAGTGTTCAGGAGCAAGTTGTTCCTATGGCTCCATTCCACAAAGTCCTCCACCAGTTTCCTATACTCTGCCTCCTACCCTCCGTTTACATAAACCACAATAGCAGTATCATCTGAGAACTTCTGCATGTGGCATGTCGCAGAGTTGTACTTGAAGTCTGAAGTGTATAATGTGAAGAGGAAGGGGGAAAGTAAAATACAGTCTCCTGTGGTGCTTCTGTGCTGCTTACCACAGTCTCAGACATGCAGTCCTTTAGTATGACATACCAAGGTCTGCTTGTAAGGTAGTTAGTAATCTAGGAGACCAGGAGTGGATCATCTTGCATCCTTGACAGCTTGCCTCTCAGGTTGAGGGGCTGAATGGTGTTAAAGGTTATGGAAAAATAAAAAAGACATGACTGTAACAGCACTGCTCCCTTAACCAGATGGTAGTGGGCCAGATGAAGGAAGTATAAAATAGGATCCTTATCTCCCACTTTCTCCTTCTGGTTGAACCACAGTGGGTTCATTCCGTGTTGAACATGTGGTCTGAGGATGTGTTTTTTGGAGCGACCGGCCTGAAGTCATTGAGCTCACTGGGTCTCCCCTTCTTAGGTATTGGGACAAGGCATAAGTGACTATGAGTCCTATAAAAGATTAATGACAACAGCCAACCAAGAACGAAAACAGTGAGAACCATGATAGCGCTTACAAATATTTATTAGTGAATAATGAGAGTGGTATGTTTTAAGTTACATTTTAATTTATTTCATCAGATGATTGTTTTTTTGTGTTTCTGTATGAGCATATATAGTATTTAATCATACAATAAAACTCTGTGAATGCATATAATTCTTTATGCAATGTGGATTTGCATAAATTTGCATGAAATTACCCTGACCATTAGTTACAACGGCTATTCACATAAGCTTGGGGAAGAGCTGCAATATCTGCATTGTAAAATGGTCAAAGGTGTACTCTTCGGCCCTCCTAAGTTCAGTTATGGTCATTCCTTTTACAGTGAGATAAATTCTTCCCTATAGTTTTCCTTCCCCTTATCCGGAGTGACTTTCAAGCAATTATGAGTTAAGGGCCTTGCTTAAGGACCCAACTGTGGCAACTTGGCAGAGGTGGGATTTAAACCCTGGACCCAACTGAAGTCCCAGAGTCCAGCACCCAGTAGCTGCTAGGCTACCGCATACCGAAGTACAAATTGTAAAATTTGGATGAGTCACAAAACATTTCTCCCACTAAAGCCTTCTGTCCATATTAACTGATTGACCTTTGAACTTGAAATTATTGAGCATCAAGACAATTTGCTATAAAATACTAAAGGTTGCAGTGCTGTGCTGTCTGACTGAAAAGAAGCTCTGGCCAGCTATATTTCTTCCAAATGATCTGCTCTGTTTCTAGTCGCAGTCATATTTTTTGTTCACTCTTCACAGTACGCTGATGACAAAAACAACAAAATGTGGGATTACAGATTTGCAACCATCCCAAATTTATGATTACATATATTTTCCTAAAAAATACAGATAAAGATTACCACAACGCAGTGATGCATCGCAAATAAATATCCAAAGCAAAGATGAAGGAAGAAGCTAATTCTCATCACTAATACGCAAGTATTTTACATCTTATCCAGAGAATGACTGTGATACAAAATGCAGAAACACATTAAACTGTCATCACACCAAGGCAGGGAGCCAGGCATTGTGAACTTTTAGACTAGGTCTGCACAGATGCATACATATTTGACTGAAGTAATTCCATAGCATGTGTAAAATCTGTTTGTTTAGTTACAGGTTTTAACCCAGTTTATTCTATTCAGGATAACAGGAGCACCCAATGTTTACATGTACAGGTCAGCATGTACACAGCAGGTGCCCACTGTGTGCCCACTGGCTTGTAAACATATCTTAACACAGAGGTGGCCTAGCATGTCAGAATGCTCTGTACAGAAACAAATAAGTTGTACATTTGTTGGTACAGAATCTCTACATGGAATATAAACAGAGTATAATAATATGCTGACCCTTAACTTTGCTTCACTTTAACCTTTTTTCTCTGAAAGCTGTTTTAGCTGCAAAGGGGGACCAGCTTTATATTAATGCTTATGGATTTAGGATGGGATGTCAAAAAGCTTCTGTCAGTGCAATGTGTGGGTGTCCCAATATTTTTGTCCATGTAGTCTATGTAAATACTGTATGTATGAGTGCATTTGCTATATTCATGCAAATGAGTGCATGTTATGGGTCAGTTTAAAGAAAGACACTCTAAAGTAAACAAAATGAGTGCATTGTTAGGAGAGCAAGGAAAAGGCTAAAGGCTTAAAAATTTGATGATCTCTGACAAACTTCCTTCATCATTCATACCGGTGCTAATTTAGACCCTACCTTCTAAAACCACAGCTTCATCCCAACCATAATATTAACACTGCCCTCATCCCAGCACTAACATTAACTCCTCCCTCAGACTATACTTTTACTGCCCTCATGTCAACACTAAATTTAACCCCATCTTCATCCTCAATCCAAAATCTAATCTTAACAACACCTTTATCCTGCCCATAATATAGCCCCACCCTCATACCAATCGAAATATTAACTCCACCTTTATCCCAGCCCTAACATTAACCCTTCCCTCAGCCTTAAGTCCACCCTTATCTCAGCTGTAAACCTTTGGCCCACACTCATCTGAACACTAACTTTAACCCCACCTTTATATTAATCCTAACATAAACTCCACCCTCAATCCCAACCCTAGGTATACATGTAATTGTGATTATGTATATATCCTGTATTTATGTGTATGTAAATAGACATGTAGTTTTGCATGTTGGTCAATGCGAAGCAAAAAACATTAGAATAATCAACCCAAACTTTAATCTCAAACTACTGTGGAGGTTGTCTCTGTTATGAGATGTGGTAGGACCCAAGGATGCAGAGTAAATGGAATCCCACGACATATAATAATAATGGGGAAATAGTATAGAAAAACGAAAAGGGGAAGAAGAGCAGAGTGAAAGGCTCCTGAACATAAAAAAAACAAAAAGATGAAATGACGCACCGCTTGAGTTGCGTCCCGACTGGGACCAACGCGCGAACTGATCGCGAGGGGGTGCCTAAGCGCCAATGGGTCAAGTGTGCAGAGAACACGATACGTGCAGAGAGCATGATTTGGGACGTTTCCCAAGTGGCAAGGCACAGCAGTAATCCGAATAGCAGAGGGTGAGTGTGAGCTCAGACGCTCAAGTAGCGTGGCCACAAACGAAACGCGTAAGATGCTGAGGCGGTCAGAAGGCGAACATATAAACGCAGAAGGCCCCGAAGCGGCAGAAAACAAGCATAAACTCGTGAGGAACGCGAATAGATCGTGAGAGGTGCTGAAGCGCCAGGGGGCACCTGTGGCGCGAGTAAGCCAAGCCAGGGCATGTCCCAATCACGGAGTACAACCGTCTGGAGTGAGGATCGTTGGGTGCATGAGCTCAGGCATGCAAGGACTGCACGAGTGTGGGATGGGAGACCCTCAAAGTGCAACCTAAATTACTAAATACCTGAGGAGTGCCCCCCCCCCCCACACGTGGCCCTCGGCATTAAAAACCCCAGGACGTTACCCACTAACCCTAAAGGCAAGTGCGGGCGCGCGTACCAAATGAAGACGACCTGGCAGCGACCGCGCTAAAACTCGCATCTAAATAGCCGGACAAGCAGCTGATCGCAATCAGGTCGTAAATGGGTCACTGGATATAAAGCACCTCAGCGATAGCTCTGTAATGGTCGACCGGCGAGGACGGCCAAATGCTCTGGGGCAAAAGGTAGGAACCCTAACAGTCATGTTTGAGATTTCTTGAGCTTTGCGAAATTATGCATTACCATCCTGGAAATAACCTTAAGAAGATCTTGCATTGTGCTCATAAAGAGCTGGACATCCTCAGCAATAACACGCAGGTAGGCTGTTGTGTTTAAATTACGATTAATAAGTATTAAAGGGCCTAAAGAGGACCAAGAAACCAGGAAAGAGGACCACTGCCAGCAGCAACTGCTTGAACCGAGACAAGGTGGATCCATGCTTTCATGTTGTTTACACCAAATTCTAACACTATGATCCAAAGGTCATAGCAGAAATTAAGACCTGGGCCACCTGGTGTGGTCTCCTGCTGCTTTGCTGTGGCACATTTGCTTCAAGGCCATTTTCACTCAGAGAACTGCCACTCAGTTGATATTTTGGACCATTCTCTGTAAACCCCAGAAATTGAGTGAGAATTGCTGTAGATCAGCAGTATCTGAAATACTCAGACCAGCCTGACCAGCACCAACAACTGTTCCACATTCAAAGTTATCTAAATCAACGTTTCTCCCATCCCTTCAAACTTCGGCGCTTGTAGTTATACTGACCATGTCTATATAACTAATGCATTGTTTCTGCATTGTGACTCACTGATTAAATTTGTTTTAACAAGCAGTTAACACCTTATTAAAGGTGCGAACAATAAAGTGTCAGTGAGTGTAGTCTAACATAACCTTTACTGCAGTACCTTTAGTCATGCTCCCTGAAATTTTTTGTTTATTTTAATGTTTTTGAGTTGGTGAAACCTAAAATTCAATCTACTGAAGAATCATCATTACAATTGCTGGGATTCCAACAGCACCACTTTGAAACAACATGCCAGACTAGAGACTGCAGGTCTTTCAGCTTAATCAAGATTATTTTGAATAGAAATAGGGTAACAGAAAAAGCATTAAAATAGCTAGAGTATATGTATGAGTATGACTTAGCTTTAGAGAATGGAATAAACTAATCCTTTTAACTGTGAGGCCTATATGATATAGTCTATATAAAGCCCCATGTTAAAACGTTTCTTTTGTAAACAGTTGGGGAGAGCTGTAAGACTGGCGGAATTAAAACCCTGATGCAAGTACTGAAATAGCTTTTGATCTGGGTTTATGTGTGTGTGTGTGTGCTTCCTGGAGAATTTAGTAAAAAAAAAATAATATATTAAACTATATGTAATGGGTGTACTGAAGTAAACGTCGGTGGTAATAGAAGCCAGACTACCCACAGCTAAAATGCTTGCATACTGAGAAGGTGGAATATAAAATTTGTTTTCTGTAGCTAATAGGTTTTGATTAGAGAGTTGGTTTACTGTTCAAATATACCACAGTATACCACGCTATGGTCTGTTGGCAGTTTGGGGTAAGCATTAGAAGCATTAGCTGCATTCTTTTGTATCTTGCAGTACATGTCTTTCCAGAATCTGGCAGGAAACAAAAATTATGAGGTTGGAAAACAAAAACAATTAGGAGGCAGTGGAAAAAGATGGAGACACTGATATGCATTAGATCAGAGATAGAAAATGGCTCTAAAAGACATTCTATATCACGTCATATACAAAAGTGAAGTCTAGTTGCACAGGGCTTCCACAATTAGTTAAACATAACCATTTCAACTGTCATCTATAAATATGTATGTTTTTATGCTGATGAAACACGACTAGTACCTTTATTTAAAAACAAACATACAAAGCTATACTCATTGGCAGAAATGTTGTATTGCTGAAAAACTTGGCATTGGTATTGGCCATGTATGTAAATGGTTTTACGTGTGTTCTAATTACACTCATCTTAAAACATTGCTTCATTGCTGCTCTATAAAAAGTTTTTTATTTGCTACCTTTGGGTAGTGTACCTTTTGGTGAGATATCATTGACTGCTACGGTAACCTTGAAGACATTTTGTCCAGTTGACAGAACTTAAGGGACTGAGTGATGCAGGATGGTTATTTCGACAAATATCCTGCCATCTAGACTGTTCTGACCTAGTTGTTAGGAGGTGTTGGGAGATATGGTTATATGGAAGAACATATGCATCAGGCTCTGGATGGCTCAGTACACTAGTACAGAGGATCATTTGATCCACAGACAAGCTCCCACATTTTCATTCTCCACCATCCAGACACAGCTGTGCCCTGTCTCAGACCATTTCAAAGTGTTTAGCAAAAGAAAAGTTATTTTCACACTGTTCAATATGTATTCTGGCATTGACAGCCAGCCACGATAGCCTTCGTTTGCAGAGGAGTTGTTAACAAGAAACATGGACTGCTGTGGACTGAAACCATACAGGTTTTAGCAACTTTTCCTGGTTTTGATCTGAATCTGACTATGGCTGGGTTCCAGTATAAAGGCCTCATGTTAGTGCTTAAATCTTGCCTTTGCTGTGGAGTGACACACTGCCCCAGCTGCTGGTGTGATGGATGAGCATAGGATGAGCACGGATAAGCATAGTGATAGGACACCATACAGAATTGGTTTGCCTCCAACGCCAAACTGTATCTTATCTTGTATCCAGGCAGGTCCCAGAGTCTCCTATTAATTATTTACTTACCCCAAATAAACATATCCTTTCGCTCTAATATTGTAATCACATAAATATATCACTGTTGCATTCACAAATATGTAAATTTAAATTTACATCTAAAGTAATTTTAGAGCATTTTTTGTCAAAAATATTTAAAAAAAACCTAACATTTCAATAAGTTTCTTAAAGACTGCAAAGAATGTCAAATGCCATTCTATCCATTTAATAAAATACACATTAAATTCCAAACACTATTCACTCACCAAATAATTTGAATAAGAAGGCACCTAATAATAAACCATTACAACAGCATTACTTACACACAATTTACACACTCTGCTGTCCATGAAGACCAATAAATGTACTCATTGTTGGCACATGATTTCATAGACTATATTACATCATTTTTAGTTGCAAACTGACCAAAACGTCATGGAAAAGTTATTCCTTATGGTTTTGTGGCTGTTTAATTGTCTGGCTACAATGAATATGTTTTAAAGTAACTGATAACTCTTATAATTATTATTTTATATAATTATGATTATTTTCAGCTTAATGCTTAATTGTCTGCCCAGTTAACATTATTAAGGTACAATAGCAAAGAGATACAATGGTGTTTTCATATAGTGTTACACGTCAACAAAAATATTCTGCAATATATAAAACTATTAATGGTTTCTTTCTTCAAACAATCGTGGTCCTTTCAACTTTGTTCATTTTATTTCTTCAACATCAAAGAACAAATAATTTAGGCTGTCGGCAAATATTTTATGATTATGCAAGATGGATGGAACAAATAAAAAGTGTCTCAGCGCACAAATATGTGAGAAAAGTTCACACAGGTGTATGTCATTAATCAACGATAAATGGAAGGAATAAATGGTTGTGTCACAAGCTCGGGATCTGCATTCATGACCAGTGACTAAGACAAACAGAATTTTTATAGCTGACATCTTAACCGTCAGAGACAGTGTAAGGTCCAGTAATAAAACTTTACAAGCTATACGTAAGTGGGGGATTTTTTTAGCCCATTCTTCCACCAGCTTAGGTGATAATTCATCAGTTATTAAATTAATTAGTTTATTGCTTAAAAACCTGTAGGTTAATACATTTACCTCTAACATTAAGACTGGTGGTTTTCCTGAGTTATAGCAGCATGAGCTGGTTCCAGACAAGTACCATTTTGTTACACTCTATAGCCATAACTTTGACACCCAAACAAGACATTACTATTAGTTTTACTAATAGTTTTACTTTCCCTTCACTCCTCTGAAAATGTTGCACTAGATTTCCACTGGACTAGGCAGGACAGTATGCTGACTTGTTGAGAGCTTATAAAAGTAATATATCAGGGTCATGAGGTGTTCAATAAGCCCATTCTACTATCATTGCTCTTCTTGTGCATGGATTTTGTGCATGCATGTTTCAGATTATGAACCTGTTAGCAGTGAGTGACGCACAAATATGAGCCAAATAGTACATGTGGCAAAATAGTAATACTTAGCAACAATGCTGGATCTAATGTGGGTTAAAGCATTAACTGTTAGGGCTGGAATGGGCATACGAGTTGCAGGACGTATGACATTTTATGTCAATTCTAGCAACAATGAGTGTGAGTGTTTTTCTCGTCAAAATGTGGTCGATTGCCTAGATATGACTGTACTTGGAACTTTAAGTTACATGCATTGAACATCTGTGACAAAAATGTTTAAATTTAGTGTTTAAGCATAAATATGTAAAATTTTGATATTTTCCTATATTATGGATCTAGGTAAATTGCATTTTCAGAAACCCTGCTCTAGAGCGAATATAACTGATACAATCCAAAGTTAAGTGCAAGCACTGTCGAAGGTTTTAAACAGTCACAGGTAGACAATACTGGACTTGAAATCTAAACATTCTGGTCAACAGTTCAGTATCTTTCCAATCCATCACCACAGTTGCATTTTATGTATTGGTCCAAGAAATTTTAACATGGTAGTTTGTTTTGTCAGGAGGAACTCTACTTGACTATACTCTAACTCAGAGGGATTTTATTATCATGTGTTATGACTAATGTAGCTGGAAGCGTCTGACACTAAAAGCGAGTACACACATTTGAATATCTTACAGAATGTTCTCTGTCACTGTGTCCTTGAGAGACTAGTCTTACAAGTCATCTTTTCTAGGAAAGAACATTCTTTTCTGGAAAGCACATCTGTCCTTTACATTCTCGTTAGTGAGAAACAGCTGCTGCTGCCCTTCCTCCCCCTGAACATTCCATTATTTGGACACATTTTGTTCATATGTATATTTATGGTTTCATATGTGTATACATTTACTTTATCAGAAACATTATTACAGCACTGCATTGGATCATCCCACTCCACCACATCCCCTTTGTTCAACATTAATTATTCATGGAATGGATTCGGCAAGGTGCTGGAAGCATTCTAGTCCATGTTGATATGACCATGTCACGCAAATGCTGCAGAATTGTCAGCTGCACATTCTTACTGCAAATCTTTGTTTTCCCAAAGCTGCACCGTTAGATTTAGACCAGGAAAGGACAATGAAATACACATAGCTTACTGGAAACGTCCCATCTAGTGCCTGGCCCAACCGAAGCAAGCCTAGAGTGACAGTGGAAAGGAAAGCCTCCATAAACAGTATAAGTAAGAAACTTGGGAAAACCAAGAGTCATAAAGGGACCCAATGGCACCCAAGCCTTGGGAGAGGCTTAGATGATATAGGTAAGAATTAAACAAGCATATTCTAAATAATAAGTATATAGCAGTAGTTTAAATAAACACAAGCTAACAGCGAAAACATTAAAAATATTATAATTAAGCATAAAGTAACATCTTAGTCATGTTACAACAAGTATAGTAAAATATAAACTATAACCCTACAATATAGGATACTATAGGATACTACAATTACAATATCAGAGCACTTATATTGCCAATAGTCTTCTAATTAACTGAACAGTTTTCACCTGTGTGCGATTAATGTGTCATATGATCTCAGTGTAAAAGTGGTCAATCAAAGCCCAGATCTCAAACTGAATGAGAATCTGTTACATGGTTTAAAGTGTTTTACCAGCTGGCTTAACAACATTCTCTGACCAATCGGAACAGAGCTCGTTCGTCTATGACAGAAAGAACCAGGATCCAGATGTGCAAAGCTGAAACATGGAGGGTGTACAAATGCAATCACCTTCTGCCTTTTGTTTCGATAACCATTGTGTCACTATAAAATAACTAGTTTTCGCATTCAGATTGTCATATACAGTCGATTCCGTGTAATGGGACCACCGGTTAATGGGACCAAATCAATCAAATCCTATTATATACATGATTATTTCGCTTATTTGGTTCAAAATTCCGCTTCGTTTTTTCCGAGTTTCTCCCCAGCCCTCCACTGCCACCTACAGGTCTTTGCCTAACATTTCCATTTACTACAAAAAAAGAAGCC
>JAUZST010014542.1:0-10569 GCA_034779995.1 Parotocinclus haroldoi
CACACACACACACACACACACACACACACACACACACACACACACACACACACACACACACAATGCCGCCAGGGCTCACAGGGTTGGCACTAAGCTGCTCCGTGCCCGTTTGAAAACCACCAGTTGGTGAGGACGGTCAGAGCAAAAAGGCTCACGTTTGCTGAGGAGCATACAGGTTGATCCTGGATGGACTAAATGACCGGGTTTCACCAGGGCCCGAGGGGGCACGGGCAAATTCCAGAACCACGATGCCAAGGCTGAAATTGAGAAAGAGGTTCTGGGAGCATGAGAAATCTGTTCAGTGCAAGTCCTGAACTTGAAAGGCTTTGCCAGTCTTTAGGATGTCCTGCAGAAGGTCCAAAAGCATGCTCAAGAGTGGGTGGCCGACAGAGATCAGTCCAAGAGCCAGGTCAGAGTCAGATTTATTTTTTATAATGGGGCATTTTCCCAAAGCAGCTTTACAATATCATATTATCTTACATAATCCCAAATGGGGCATGCCTAGGGTGACAGTGGCAAGGAAAAGGTCCCTGAACATGATGAGGACCTTAGGACCCGACCTGATTGGGTTGGCTCGGTGCTTAGCGTAAGAGCTGAGTTCATGGTGATGATAAAACTAAGTCAATAATAACAGGTAAATAAAACATTGAGTAGATCAGCAGAGCAGCGGCTTTCTCCTTGCCACCCCGTCCTGGTGGACTCGTTAACGTCAACCTGAGCCAACCAGGGAGAGACCTTTGGTTGATTAGATGTTACTCTGGCTGACCTTGTGCACGATCGCTTTGCTTAGAAAACGTTCCTCCATTGCAGCATCACCCTACTGGTTTCCATGACCAGAAGCCAGTCCCATGGCGCCAAGGCCAGTAACTCCCTCACACCCACCCTTCAGTTATCAGGGGGACGATGTGCCTCCAGGAACTTTCCCTCTGAGAACTCCTAAACTCCTAAAAGTGACTCTGTCTATCGAATGACTTTTATTATCTTTATTATTTATTATGTTTTACTATTAGTATCTAAACCACCCAAGCAGGTCACGTTCCTTCCTGAGTCTTGGTCCTCCTAAGGTTTCGCCTAAGGTTTCTTGAACTGGACTATGGCCCAGAAGGACCAGGGTTCAAATCCCACCACAGTTGGGTCCCTGAGCAAGGCCCTTAAACCCAGAATTGCTTGCATTGTAAGAAATTAATATTAATTGTAAGTCGCTCTGGATAAGGGCGTCTGCTAAATGCTGTAAACGTAAATTCTGTAAATGTTTCTCTCCTATGACATTTAGGGAGTTTTTCCTAGCCGCTGGCCTTTTTAAACATGAACTGAATCCCAAGAGCGTTTCTGTGCGGCTCGGTGTTTGCGATTCGTAGAAAAGGCGCCATGAAACAAGAGCGTTTTTATCTGACGCCGCGTCGAGGAGTCGACCTTGTTCCTCGGAGCAGCTGCGCTCCTCACACGGCACACCGAGCTCAGCTGATTTATGCCAGCACCCAAAATAACCGGAGAGGCGCTGGTGCTACCCGTGTCCTCCCTCCGTCTCTGTCCGATCCCCCTCCATCCTTCCTTAATCCTTGTCTTCTAATGAAAAGCCCTCCTGCCGAGGGGAGGGAGGGAGGGAGGGAGGGAGCGATGCGGGGCCGTGAGATAAATGAACCTGGCGTCGCAGTCCATTTCTCACAAATTGGCCTCCATGTCGCCTCGGTTTGGCTGTAAACGGCCATCTTAATAAAACACAGATTAATCAAACGCTGATTAATCACATAACAATCGCCCCTTCCTCCAGGAGCTCCTCATCGGCTCTGCCTCTTAACATCGCCGTTCTTCTTCGGATCCGATTGTTTCGAGTGTAGATCAGTGACGTCGATTGCCTAGCCCTAAAAGACAAAACTAAACGTGTTGCACTTATTGTGACGCCAACCGTTTGGGTTTTGATCAGTTTAGATTGATACCAGCTGCTGCTCGAGGTGCTTTCAAAAAGAAAAGGCTCTTAAAAAGTGAAGCAAAGGCAGCCATAAAGATCTTGGTGACTTTAACGGTGGCTTCCGGACCAAAAACTGACTGACCGAAGATAAGGTCTCCCTCAACTCCCTCTCCCAAACCCGATCAAGCTAGTGCCAAATTTGAAGGGTTTTGCAAGTCGTTCCTGTAAAGACCCCTGGCACCAAGGATAGACCATACCTACCAGTATGGGCAGGATCTGCTGTCCAAATTCTGAACGAAATCATGCTTACCGTGTTCGGAAGCTGAGAGCGGGCGGGGCGTTCGCCTTTCAGCCTCGAAAACGGGGCTAGGAAGCTTTCGAAATTGCAGACCAGCGCCCCCCGCGGGTTAAAGCGAGTGTGACTGCACAGTGAAACCGGTCTGATTTACGACCCGATGACGGGGAACCTTGACATTTCAGGCAGGACTTTAAAGTTCTGGCTCCTGCTCTGAGACGCGACCTTTTTCATCTGCATCAGGATTAATGATCCCCAGCTACAGCCCGGACATTTCACGTACGCTAATGTCAAACGAATTGTCCTCCAAACAGGCTCCATCATTCTTCACTAATATCGCTTTAATACAGTCACGTTTCGCTACCTGGTTCCTCTGGGAGCTTGGTCTGGAGAGGGTCAGGGTCCGTCTGCGGCATCTCGGAATTCACGTTAGGAATTCACAGATCTGCTTTCCTGTTCTCGTTTGGCGTCCATTCTCCCAAATTGCAGGACATGAAACAGAACTCTTCTTCTCAACATGCTCATTATGTCTGATTGGTATTTCAGTCCCTAATTATATTTCCCCCTGCATTTTCTCTTTAAGTATCTCGAATTTTTAATTACGTGTTTGGAATGCTTGTCGATTCATGGCCACCCTTCCTTTTTCTCGAACAGCGCGTTAAAGTGCCGCATGTTCACACGGTGGTAGACAAAATAAGCGTATTGCTAATAATAAATTCATAAGAATAAAACCGGTTCCTTATTTTTAAAACCCCAAATCAAAAACACTATGGCAAATTTCATTTCATTTTTTAATAAACGTCCTCGTCCCATTTTCCCTTTCTAAACTCTACACCCGTTCTCTATAAGGGACAGGTCAGGACCGTAGAGGGTCCAGTCCAGTACCCGTACCCTCTTCTTCCACAGCCGTTCCTTTATAGCGGGAGCAGCATGTGGTTTTGTTTTGTTACAAAATGCAGGGACGTCCCTTTTAAAGACGTCGTCTTATAGGCAGGTTATGATGCTCTAAAATCTCCGTGTACTTTTCCGCATTAATGCTGCGTCACAGGAGTCTAAACGACCTTGACCAAGGGTCCGGACCCGACCCCCGTCCCGTGATAGATCCTGTCTTTTGGACTCGTTCCTCATAACAGTCTGGATGATGCTTTTTGAAATCTGTAATCCTGATTGCTGAGCACAATCCCCGTTTCCGTGGCGACGCTCCATCCTAGACGCCTCCGGGCCCAGAGGAGTGGGCGGAGCTTGTGGGCGTGGTCATAACACAAAGTTTGAAGTGGTGTTTGTGAATGTAACTCTGTACTGAAGAGCTTGATAGAGGTTTAATTCATTTTTTTTACATAATTACTAGCCAGTTCCCTGTATTAAATAATGCAGGTACAGTAAATGAGCGCAGACTCTGGTGGTGTAACGCTATCAAGCACACTTTAATCTCCTAACGATCGTCTTAACGAGTGTGTTAATGAGACTGTGAGTCGAATTTGGAGTGCTATATGCAGAACCGAAAAGGGAAGAGCATCCATAATGCACGGTGAGAAGCTCGGACTCAGCGTTATGCTAATTATTCACAGCGGGCTCCATCATCAAAGATCCCATCTTTTGATGTCCAAACACGGAGGAGCCGAAAAACTGATAGAAGGTGTAGGTGGTGCACGAGGAGTGTGAAGTACAGAGAAGCATGGAGAGCAGGCGGTGACGCTCGGGCCTCAACCTACAACTCCAAATGCAGTGTGATGAGGAGGAACCCCGGGTCTGGACATGTGACCCTGAGAACACAGGAACCATAACTGAACATAAATTCATGGGTTACAAAGTCATGGTAACAGTTAACCGACTCTAAAAACAAACTAACCTAAACTAGGCCCAGTTACACCAGTGGGCATTTATGGATCCTGGAGATAAGCCCAGTTACACCAGTGGGTATTTATGGATCCTGGAGATAAGCCCAGTTACACCTGGACGACTGTTTATGATTTTGGGTTCCATTAGACTCTGTTACACCACTTGAAGGTTATAGTTCCTGAGTTCTGTTCCTGAGTACTTCTGGTTTTGTGCTCTGTACAGTGAGGTTCCTTCTGGTACCTGCTGGTTCGTCTTAAAGAGCTCTAAAGATGTGAAATAAATCGCGTTTCATTTGAAGGCCACACGCTGGTTCTGATCCACGGCCGCTCCGGATCTCATGCAGAGAGAAATCCCTCTGACCTTCATCCATCCACTCTGGCTCGTCCCTCAGGTTCAGCCCATCTGTGTCCTCAGAGGAGACCGACGTCTCTCTCTCTCTCTCTGTCTCTCTCTCTCTGTCTCTCTCTCTCTCTCTCTCTCTCTCTCTCTCTCTCTCTCTCTCTCTCTCTCTCTCTCTCTCTCTCACTCTCTCTCTCTCTCTCTCTGTCTCTCTCTCTCTCTCTCTCTCCCTCTCTCTCTCTCTCTCTCTCTCTCTCTCTCCCTCTCTCTCTCTCCCTCTCTCTCTCTCCTTCCCCCTTGTCTTTCCTTTCCTCTCAGTGGGTTGATTCTGCAGGACCTGACCTTCGTTCATCTGGGAAATCCAGACCTGATTGAAGGGAAAGTGAACTTCTCTAAGCGCTGGCAGCAGTTCAACATTCTGGACAGCATGAGGCGTTTCCAGCAAGTGTGAGTAACCTCTTCTTCTCCCCTTGCATCATGCTCTGGACCACGCATACCGAGCTGTTGCCAAGCAGGATGAGCTTTCAAAACTAACTGTAATCAACTTGATTTTTAAGGGCACAGCTGGTTTGCCATATCTGATGTCATTAAAAACTGAGAAGTCCTCTGTGATCTTAAATGAGAGGATTCTCACTGAGAGCATGACGCATGATTACCCTCTAGTGTTCAAAAAAGCCAACTGCATGAGAAGGCGTAATAAAAGAGAACTCGTCGTGCAAAATAATAACAAAATAAAAAAACTCGACGATGCATCGGTCAGCTCGCCAATACACACGGTCCCATTTTTGCATCACAAAAATGATGCTTTGATACACTCCGTATATATATATTTTTCATTGTGTGTAATAGTGTGTTAACGTAATAATATGGTAATGAAAAATTTTAGAACTGTTAAAAGCCATTTTGTGTATTTTGGCACTATGCCAGAAGCAGTTTCACAAGGTCGATGCACACCTCCAGGTATTTTTCTTTTCTTCCATGACACGTTTTAGGTTAATTGGTTGCTCTAAATTGCCTCAGTGTGAAAATGTTTAGCAGCGTTGCTCCTGTCATGAACAAGCTTTTAATCGTGCGATTTTAGATACATAAAGACCCAGTCAGAACTGCAACATGAACATAAAGCTTGGTTTATGCTTCTCTGTCCCGTCGACGCAAAGACAACACGGCCGCCAAGTAATTCACCGCCCCAACGCTAGGGAGTGTCGGAGGGTTTTGTTGCAATGGCAACGGCCATGTCGTTGCTGGAGTCGGGGCTGAACAGTATGAACAACACACGCTTATAATAAAAACTTGACAAACTAAGGAGAAGGAGGTGGTCTGTACACCCTTTGAGCGTAATTCGGCAAAGTACTAGAGAACACCGATGGATTGTGCCATCTCCCTCCATGTATTGTAGGGCATCTGGCTGTCTTTAGAATTTCCGGCAGAAGAATTTTCCAAAGAGGAGTTCATACTTCCTGGCCTCTTCAATCAGACGTTCCTCAACTTGATCCATCTCTTGATGCAACCCTAGCTGGGTTTTACAAATGGCGTCTCGTATACAGAGTGAACCAGAAAACCGGAGTACCAGAAATGATGTAGAGCGGACCAATCACAGCCTTGCAGTCTCCCTAGGACGTGTAGTTAGAAAACGTTTTAGGTGCAGGTCAGACGACGTAGAGGATCTGAGGGAGGGGGTTCACAGCAACGCAATAGTGCTGCGTCGACCCGGCGGAGAAGCATAATATTTAAGACAATGAAATACATATCTAAAGTGGAACAGAAAACATTCCACCATTTGGAAACCGTAATCCGATTGAGGACAAAGAAATTCCAGTCCAAATAATAATCTGTCGAGCCACCTCAAACTGACACCATATTTGTTAGACTGTTTCAGAGTGGGAATACTAATGATACTATACTGTACTATTGACCGTTAGAGAGAGTCACGTAGGTGCACGATGGAAAACGCTGGACAAACAGAACGGGTCATGCCGTTTTTCCTTCTTCAGTCACCACATGCCTGACCTGGCTTGAGTAACTTTGTCAATCACCGGTCCGTCAATTTTCCACAAAATAATGCGGCTTTGTTTACAACTGTCCTCAAAAGTGTCTCATACATTATACGTTATAGGTTTGCCCTCCAGCTAAATGCCCCAGTTAACACGTGTAGTAAGCAAGTATACAAGTATACCAGGAAGTATGTGAACAGCAGCGTTCACCACACAGCCGGTTGTGTACGCGAGATTAAACAGCAAGTATATGTCCGGCCTTACTCCTCTCCCTGCTTAATATGTGCATTTGAAGAACATTCTGCTGAACTTTTTACAATTTGAACGATTTTTTATAAAAATTGCCTTGCTTTGCCTTCTGTTTTTACACCGCCTGATACGATTACAGTTTCTCAGCACCAGAGGGCGCAATTGTACAACATTCGCCCGTGCGCGTTAAGTGTAATAAGTAGGCATTCTTTTGAATTGCTGTTCTTCGGAAATAAAAATGTTTTCACAATTTGAAAAAACTCTTTCTAGTTACGTCTTTTAAGTGGAGGGTACTAATTCGTTTTATTCAAGGAAAGGTGCATTTGTTTGTTTTTTTTTACACCTCAGAAATAGAAAAATAATAAGGCAATTTTTTAAATAAAGGCAATTTTTTGAGTGTTGAGCGTAGAAATTAATTTAAAATTAATTTATTAATGAGTGCCTAATCAGCAGCACAGCGCGCAAGGCAGGAACTAGCCTGGATGGACAGGGTGCTAGTCCATCATAGGGCTCGTACATTCAAATTCACTAGGGACACTTTAGAGACACCAATTGACCTAACAAGTGTCTTTGGACTGTGGGAGGAAAACCCGGGGATTGAACCCTGGACCTCCTCGCTGTGAGATCGCAGTGCTACCCAGCGAGCCGCCCATCTAATGAATCATTTGTTCAGGATTATTTCTAAAGGCCTGGTATGTTTTTTTTTGTTTTTTTCTGCACAGACACTACGAGCTCAAGCGGAACGATGACATCGTGGCGTTCTTCAACGACTTCAGCGACCACCTGGCCGAGGAGGCGCTGTGGGAACTCTCGCTCAAGATCAAACCACGCAACATCGCCCGCCGGCGCACAGAGCGCGAAGAGAAAACCTAGAGCGGCTTCCACAGCGTGAGAAACCGTCTCAAGAACTTTCTGCACAGAGAGCACAGGGAGTGTTGGAGGCCAGGTGACACTGATTAGAAATTCATGGATCTAGAAAGCAGAGACCTGAACGAACAAAAGTGGAAATGGCAATATTGCAGTATATGCACACACACACACACACACACACACAAACTGGAGTACTTGTATATTTGCATTTCTGTGTGTGCAAGTGTGTGTGCGCATTTGAGTGTGAGTGCGTGCGTGTGTGTGTGAGTGCGATGAGTGAGTGAGTAAGTGTGTGAGAGCGCGTGGGTGCGAGCGTGCAGGTGTGTGAGTGAGTGTAGGAGAGCGAGTGTGCAGGTGTGAGTGTTAGTGAGTGTTTGAGAGTGTTCGCGAGTGTTTGAGAGTGTTAGTGAGTGTTTGAGAGCGAGTGTGCAGGTGTGAGTGTTAGCGAGTGTTTGAGAATGAGTGTGCAGGTGTGAGTGTTAGCGAGTGTTTGAGAATGAGTGTGCAGGTGTGAGTGTTAGCGAGTGTTAGCGAGTGTTTGAGAATGAGTCTGACATACAGAGCTCTAGAAGGGCTCTATTGTTTCTTGAATCACTGTGTCTGTCAGCGATGACCACGTCTAAAATCTCATACCCGTCCATTGGGAGTTGCCTTGACGACCCACTGATGGAACTGCATATGTGTGACACCCTGTGGCCACTCCCCTCTAGGATCTTATCCTTCCTTATGAACAGACTGTGATGTCACAGGGGGACATGGCTCCATATTACCAGGCAACAGACATTTGGGTTCATTTGGGGTTTTCTTTTTTTTTTTTTTTTTTTTTAAAGCTGTTTGGGATCATCTCTGTGTGACATGTTGTGTATTATATTAAGTGTATGATTATGTAAAGATGTGTATTCTTCGCATATATAAATAAGAACTTTTTTAATCGAATTTATGCACTAAAAAAAAAGTTAACAAAAGCAAAAACTCCAAGACTGATGTTGCTGTGATCTGTGCGTGTGCGTGAGTGTGCGTGCGTGTGCCTGTGCCTGTTTGTTTGTGCGCAACGTGAGTTGAGACAAAACGTTTTGTGTCTACTTGTTGTTTGCTTGTGCTTGCGTGTGCGTATCTGTGTGACCTGGGAATCTTTTCTGCTCACCACATATTGTGCTTTTCCTCCCCCCCCAATAAAACTGCTCTTTGTATGTGTGTGTTTACGCCTGTATATGCGCTTTGTGTCTGCAGCTCTGATGTAGCCTAGACGCATAAAGCCTTTTTTGCATCCAGTTCATGGCCCAAACCGTGATACGACTGATGCCATTTTTCCCGGGTGGCTTAATGGCTCGGTGTGTAGCACCACTGCCTCACAGCAAGAAGGTCCTGGGTTCAACCCCCTCTCTTTTACATTTCCATTACGTTATATTTAGGGCATTTAGCAGACGCCCTCATCCAGAGCGACTTACAACTGATACAGTCTTACAATCCAAGCAATGGTGGCTTAAGAGTCTTGCTTAAGAACCCAACTGCGGCAGCTTGGCAGACGTGGGATTTGAACCCTGGACCGCTAGGCTACCGCAAGCCCAGATCAGATGCCTAGATGATGCATGTCCTCGATGTGTTTGCCTGGGTTTCCTCCCACAATCCAAAGACATGCGTTTGGGTAATTAATAGGCTAAGTTAGCATCGAGTGTGTACATAGGACTGGCCTTGAGATAGCCTTGTGTGCGTCGGTTAAATGGTTAAATAAACAAACAAACCACCATGTTTCACAGATAAAATAAAGTTCTTAGCCTGGAACGTACTGCTTTTGGTCCGCCCCCGTCCGTTCATTCAATCCGATCCGTCCACAAAACATTTTTCCAACCTTTCAACCTTCATTAGCAAACTGCAATTAGGCAGCCGCCGCCTTTTTTTTGCAGAGCAGTGGGTTTCTCCTCAGCACCCTGCCATGCACATCATTGCTGTTCAGTGTTCTCCCGACGTCATGGTGGCCTCACGACCATTAACATTACCCTATGTGAGATATGCCTTCATCTGCTTAGAAGGTACCCCGGGTTCCTCACAGACTACTACACACCTTTTTCTTAAAGGGATCTCTGTCGGCCGACCACACCCGAGGTGAATAACAATGGGCTTTCATTTCTTCCTTGTACAAATCTGTCTTGACTGTGGATTGGTGGGGGTCCAAACACTTGAGAGACGGCTTTGTAACCTTTTGCTCAGGTCCTCTGGCCAATGGCATTTGCAATTAAGAAAAGCACTCCAACTACTCAGGAACACTCAAGTCTTTTATTTAGCTTCTGTTACTTCGAACACAAAATGCATACTGTATCCTATTTTTGGTTAATCTGTTACATTTGAGTGTTGGAAGTAAAAAAAAAAAAAAGTTCAAATAATGACAATTGTATTCTAATACAGGCATTCACAGTTATGGAAAAACAATAACAGGAAGGCGCGAATCTGACAGTAGAAAACAAGCCGACATGAAACGGGCGGTAATTAAAGCTGCATATTAATGCCCAAGCGTTCAGTCTGGTAACGCTCTCGTTTAATAGGCGAGCGAGGAAGCTACGTCGGATTTTTTTTTTTTTAAACTGATCCAAGGTCATTACGACCAATAAATCTATTTAAATGCTACAGTTTGACCGAGGCCGAGGTTAAAAAGACAAATGTACAATTAAAAATCTTCCAATATGTGCATTAAATACAGGCAGAAAGACAATTGGTTTCATACAAATGATTGGTTTAATCCTATATAACATACATAAGGTGCACAATGAGCTCACACCTGCAGCCGCGCAGTTCCTCTGGGTCACATGCCACCCTTCTGTACTAAATAAACTTAGAATTTTTGCTTTTGTCCTCCAAACTACCTGTGCCTTCACCTGCCACGCCTGCTTTGAGGCACACCTTGTTTTTCGAACGCTCCCGTGAGCCCATTTTCTTTTTCTTTTATAGGATTGCTTTGTAATTCTGCAAAGACCGACTGTAATCCATCCGTTTCTCTACGTACCTTCCTGGGGGGGGGGGGGGGGGGGGGGGGGGGGGGGGGGGGGGGGGGGGGGGGGGGGGGGGGGGGGGGGGGGGGGGGG